>VCCN01006744.1:872740-889120 GCA_006491835.1 Architeuthis dux | reverse complement strand
TGAGAATGATTAAGAAAAAGACTGATACACACCTTTAAAAAAGTTTACTAAACAAACCATGTGGCCGATGCATGTGCAACTATGCAATTCAAAGGAAATATTACAGATAAATGTCATTGTTTTGGAGACAAAAAAAGGGACATTTTTCATGTGAAAGTGTAAACAAAAGTGTTTTATCCAAATTTTAAAACCCGAACCAAAGTTCCAGAAACTTTACGTACTGAAACCTATCAATTTCTTTCTAATTAGCTCAATTTATTCACTTATGTCAAAACTTTCTCGCATGGTTAAAAAATGAGCACGAATTTCTAAAATCACTAAACTTTAGCATGGAGACAAAAATGACTTACAATCAAATTACTTAACCTGACTTAGATTGGTCAAAATAAGGTTTTTAAAAAAAAAGAAAGTCTTTCTAAAGATATCATTCAATTTCGAGTAATCTTTTAAGATTTTGTTTCGAACATCTTATTTTGATAATTGTTGATTATGAAAAAAAGAAATTTGTATTACAATATAAAGTAGTAGTAATGATTGTAGTCCCAGGAAATCCATCTTTGGCTGAGATACAAAAGATTGTGCTAATGGGCACTGCTCACATACTCAGAAAAACTCTCTCAATTCAATAGCACCCCCTCCCCCCCCCAAGCCTTATACCCAACTTATGTGTCCCTATGTGAAACTCTTTCCGTCTTTTTTCACATGAACTCTGTGTTTGTTAATGTTGTTTCCTCCCCCTTTTTTCCTTTTTTTTCCCTTTTCTCCACCCGTTCTCCTTTATAGTGTTTCAATTATATTCGTGTGTCTGTGCCCAGTGGGTGGAGGGCAAACGAATGATATAAGAAAAAAAAATGCTCAATAACTTCCTAAGAAAACCTTCATTTGCCTTTGGTCTCAGGTGAAAGACTTGGTATATGAGTGTATGAAAACGCAAATCAAGGAAATAATAATAAC
The DNA here is from genome assembly GCA_006491835.1 of Architeuthis dux. Taxonomy (NCBI): domain Eukaryota; kingdom Metazoa; phylum Mollusca; class Cephalopoda; order Oegopsida; family Architeuthidae; genus Architeuthis; species Architeuthis dux. The sequence goes on along the minus strand of VCCN01006744.1, from coordinate 888,166 downwards.
AAAAAACAACAACAACAGAAAAGAAACCAAATTCAGTGACATAAACTTGACACACCCATTAATTACATTATTGAAATGATAACTCCAATTAAATTTGATAATTAGCTAAAATTGCTAACCTTAAGCACCCAGTCAAGTTGAGGGTAGTATAGTACTATAGTAATAGAGCATATACAGAGTCACTGGTTCGGAATTGATAGTGCTACTTTTGCTACATAGCTAATCTGGCACTGGTCACTTTTATTCATCATGTTCTGATGAGGATGGGAATAAACATCAAAATACTCACAAAATAATCTACAATTCCTCTTCTTACAGAGGTTGCCTTCATTGTTTAAGTACTAAAGCTGTCTGATGAACTAGGTTTCTATGCCAAAATATATTTATATATATTGAAGGATCAAAATATTTTATTTCATTTTAGAGTCAACATACATCTCATATTTGTAGGGATGAATGCAATATTATTATATCTCACTTCTTTATTATTGATAATGTTTTCCAACCATTGGAGTCTTTAAGTGACACATCTGATATTGTAGGTTTTTGTTTTACATAATTGGGCAATTATAATCATAATGGTTGATCATTAATTGTCACGTGACCAACAGAATCTGTAATTAAGAAACAAGAAATTCAAGAATTGGTTTTATCAAAGTCTCTTATTGCATTAATTCAAGTGAATAACAATGGCTGACGTAATAAGGTTTATGATAATAATTCAAATGAATTTAATAATTGAAACAGAATTTTCTTAAAATAATGACTCTCTTTAAAGTAACATGATCTAAATTCCTTGGGGTTATCTTAATTAGCAAGAGCCATACAATTTCAATAGAGATTTATAAAAATAACTAGCTCATTTATTGTCCTTGGATGGGGCAAAATATAACTGTAAATAAAGTTTGTTCGGCTTGATGATTAGAGTTAATGAAAAAGTAACATTTCAAGGGAATGGTCACCCATATATGCTTCTTTTTACCTTGTATATTAAGCAGTGGTGGTGGTAAAATTAAGTTACTTAGTTTGAACTATAAATTCATGATTTAAAAGAAAAAACAATGAATAAGTTACTTCTCTCGCAATTTGTTGGGCAGTGATCACTAAAAAATCACTGAATTTTCAAAAACAAGTGTGATTGCTGCCGGACACAAACTTAGGGATCAAATTATGGAAATCTTACATTGCAAATTGAACCACCTCTAAAAACCTATTATGGGGAAATTTTCAAAAAATTAAAAAGTCATTTTCCCTACTCATTGAAGGGAGTGTGTGTGTGTGTGTACAGAATTTCAAGTTTCTACTATGAACAGTTAGGGTTGGGCAGAATCTGGATACATAGATACATATAAATGTCACATGAATAACCTAAACCCAGCAACAGTGTTTGAACCGGTCTGTTGAGGGTATCAGTGATTAATTATCAGTTAAGTGTCTACCTAAAATATGCATTGATGGTGCATATAAAATCTAATTTCAATAATCAACTAAATGTAAATCAAGATTTCTTTTAGCAATAACAAAATACACAGTATTTCTATATTTTATTACATGTAATTTATTGAAAGAAAGGTCCTAAGGGGAGCACATTGAGGCGGACTAAGGTGGGCTATTTTTTCATTAATATTATATGGCTGGATACATTCTGAACAGACCTTGTAATTCAAAAGGTTTCATCAATTACTTCACCTTTCCAGAACATCTCAACAGATCCGGTCGTTCATATTAAGAGAAGCCATATTGTAAATCTGTGTGGTTGTCAAATACCTGGCAGATTCTCCTTCAAACTCATTTTCTCTCTTCCTTTCTAATTATCTTCATTGTTTATCTGGCAAATTGTTGTCATGTTCCTCTGTGTCTTCTGAATTTCAATTTCCCTTGAGGATGCGAATGGATCTTTCTTCATGGCTTCTGATGCGCATTTAACCAGGCTTCGATCAGTATCTCTTTAGTAAAACCAAGTGCACTACTTTCTTGTATTGATTTCTTATTTTTAATATAGAGATTTTTTTTAAAAACTTTCATAAATACATGACTAAATGGAAATACATTATTCTCTCTCTCTTTATATTAATCTGAATTACATGCATGAATCCATTTTTATCAGTTTATATGCATGAATACATAAAAATGGACTTTATTTATGCTTCTATCTCATTCTGTTCCAATCTGTATATCAGCCTATTTCAATCTGTTAATATCAATCTCTCCATTTACTTATATACTTCATCCACCTGGATATATTTATTGACCTATTTGTTCAGATCTACTTACAGTATCACCCATAAATAAGTACATCCCTACCAATTTTTTATAAAAAGTTAATTTTCTTCTAAACCAAACATACCAGGATTTTATTATTTCTAGTGGAGAATTATATAATCAATACAGATATTATTAGGTATTATTTATTACCAAACGCTACAGCATTGAAACTTTGTTGTCAAAAATATAAATATAGTATAGTACAAAAATAAGTATGCCACTACGAAAAAAGTTTATTTCGTTATATATAGTAAGTATATTTTCAAACCAAACTTGATTTTTTTCTTTCTTGTAGGGGATTTCAATAAATTTGAATATAAATAGAGCATGCAAAGTTTAAATAGTTCTTATAGACACATAGTTTTCATTGTACAGAAATGGCTCCACTTAGAAAAGAACTGATTTGGAGGAAAGTATTATTAATTTGCACAAACAGAACAATGGCTACCAAAAAATAGCTACAAGATGTTAAGCAAAAATACTGTTGCCAAAATTGTTCAAAATTACAACAAAAGTGGAAAAGTTGGAGGTGTACAGAAGCAACCAGGTCGACCATGCAAGTTGACCCCAAGGTCTATTCATTATATCAGGAGATTGGTTGATGAAGACCAAAGAAAATCACTTGCAGATGTTGCTAATAAAGTAAAAAGATTGTGTGCTGTGAATGTTTCAATTACAACAATCAAACGTGTCCTGAATAAGATAGGCTTAGATGGCCGATGACTGCATAGGAAACCACTACTGACATTGAGACACAAACAGGCTCGTTTAAAGTCTGCACAGGAGAATAAAGTTAAAAATCCAAAGTTTTGGGACAGTGGTCACATGAAACAAAAATCAACCTATTTGGGTTTGATGACATCCAACAACTTTGGCGCTCTCATGGTGAGGAGTACAAGGAAAAGTGTTTGGTCTCAACTGTTAAGCATGGTGGTGGAAACTGGGGTTGTATGAGCTCTAATGGCACTGGTGAGCTGCATTTTATCGACGGATTCATGAATGCTGAAGATTACATCAAAATATTGAAAGAAGACATGTTGCCTTCACTTCTTTGGAAGAAGAGCTATGTCCAGCATGACAATGATCCAAAAGACTCCGCTAAGAAGAAAACAGAGTTTCTGAAGAAGCAATAGGTCAAAGTGTTTGCTTGCCTAGCATGTCACCAGATTTAAATCCAATTGAGAACTTGTGGAATGTACTTAAACGGAAAGTAGAAAAACGATGACCATCCAACAAGACAGAATTCAAAGACTGCATACTGTCAGAGTGGAAAAACATTCCAGTGACTGTTGGTGCAAATCTACTGAGGTCAGGACTACAAGCAGTAGTAGAAAATAAAGGTGGCCTGACCAAATATTGATTTTAAATAACTTCTTTCGCAGGGGTGTACTTATTTTTGGACGGCTACATATTCATATTTTTGGTTACAGAGTTTCAATGCTGTAGAGTTTGGTAATAAATAATACTTAATAATACCCATTTTGATTGTATAATGCTCCTCTAGAAATAATAAAATCCTGGTATGTTTGGTTTAGAAGAAAATTAATTTTTATAAAAAAATTGGTAGGGATGTATTTATTTATAGGTGATAATGTAACGTAACTAGGTATTTACTTTTCAATGTTTATCAATTTTATTCTGTATTGATCCATATTATTATTATTAGAGTGTATCTATGTCTATGTGCCTTTCAATCTCCATCTGTTCACCTGTTTTTTCCTCAACTTTCATGGATTTATGTCGTTTTTTTGTCACTCAATAGAAACCATCATGTGACCAACGTCTTTTGGCAGCATGCCGTATTGATTAATTGGAATAGGGGGTGATCAATGAATAAGTTACTTTTCTCACATTTTGTTGGGCAGTGATCAGTAAAGAAAAATCTGAATTTTCAAAAAACAAGCGTGAATGCTGCTGGACACAAACCACGGGATCAATTTAGGATAAATTTACATTTCAAATTGAATACCCCACTAAAAACTTATTGGGGGGGGGGGGGGTTAAAAAAACAAAAAACCTTTTCCCTACTCATTGGGAAGATCTCAATGGTTATAACATCAGACTGGAAATGTTTAGGTCTTACTGCATAGCTGAATGGTTATAACATTGGGCTTAAAATGATGCAGTCTTAATGCACTGGAATAGTTCAATGGTTATAACATTGGACTGAAGATATTAAGCACTTGCTGCATGGGAATAGCTCGATGGTTATAACATTGGACTGGAAATGATGAGGTCATACAGCATGGGAATAGCTCAAAAGTTATAACATTGGACTAAAAATGATGAGGTCCTACTGCAGGGTTAGTATTGATATAAAGGTTTTCACCTTTTTGGGGCTGACTCAGTAGTCTCATATCAATGAGGTATAAGTTTCCCAGCTTTAAAAAATTTATTCAAGAGTCTGGTTAAATCAGCCCTCGATTGTGTTTCTCATTTGGCTTGTTCAGGTGAGATATTGCCAAGGACCTGCGATATCCTTATCCATGAATCTCTGTAATATATTTGGACAGGAACAAAGAAAAGATTCAACTTAGTAAGATTAGCATCTACGACACATGCGCAATATGCATAAAATCTCTGAGAAGAGGAGTTTTAATGATAGCTAAATGGTGATATAATATATATTATATAAATTAAAATATTTCTTATTTCATTTAGAAAGAAACGGGGAGAAAAGAAATATATGTAGTTTTTTGAAGGGGTAGGGAGAGAGAAGGGCAGAAAGGAAGTTTGTTAGTTTAATAAAAGGTTAGAAAGAGAGGGGAAGAAAGAAGGTTAGGTAGTTTACTGAGGGGGTAGGAATAGAGAGAGGTGGGGAAAGAAATTCATATAGTTTATCAAGAGAGTAGGAAGGGAGAGGGCAGAAAAGAAAGTTAGGTAGCTTATTCTCGAGGTTGGAAGATTTTTGCATATGTATCTAATCCATGGTCGTAAGCATTTAGATAAAATCATGGACCGACAACAAAATTTGGAAGGGATAAGGGAAAGAATGAGAAGATACAGGCAAAGGGTGAGAGAAGTGCAGACACATAATATAATGGATAATCTTACAGCTAGTATATATAAATATCAGAATACATGAATAATCTAAACCCAGCAAAAGTGTTTAAACCGGTCTGTTGTGGGTAGTGGTGATTAATAACGACACCAACAATAACAATTACATGCATAACAGATGAGATATATGTGAAAAGTTGTTTTTTCTCAACCTCCAGATGTCTTTTGGCAGCAGGTCATGTTGGGTGTGATCAATGAATAAGTTACTTCTCTCACCTTTTGTTGGGTGGTGATCACTAAAAAAGTCCAAATTTTCAAAAAACAAGTGTTGTTAAACAGTATTTAAATCAATGTTGTGGGTAGTGGTGATTAATAAACCCAGCAACAGTATTTAAACCAGTGTTGTGGGTAGCAGTGATTAATAAACCCAGCAAAAGTATTTAAACCAGAGTTGTGAGTAGCAGTGATTAATAAACCCAGCAACAGTATTTAAAGCAGTGTTGTGGGTAGCAGTGATTAATAAACCCAGCAACAGTATTTAAAGCAGTGTTGTGGGTAGCAGTGATTAATAAACCCAGCAACAGTATTTAAAGCAGTGTTGTGAGTAGCAGTGATTAATAAACCCAGCAACAGTATTTAAACCGGTGTTGTGGGTAGCAGTGATTAACAAACAAACAAAAGATGAAAGAAAGAAAAAGATGTTTTCCCACTTTGTTGTTCTTCACATAAATATCACATGAATCTTTCATTTATTTTGTCAGAAACGAGAGTGAAAGAAGATATTTTCGGAACCACTAAATTTACCCCAAACAACAGAAACAGTAAGAAAAAAATATAATTTTGAAACATGAAATCTTCAAGAAGAACCCATAAAAATTAAGGAACTAGCTAAAGAATTCAATACAGTAATAAAAAAACAAATACATTCATCGTTCCTCAAGACCTCCGAGAAATAGTAGAAAAGGAAGAAAAAACGATCCGAATGCTAACAAAAGACATTGTCAACAAAAAAAACTAGGCAGACCGGGGAGAGATCAAATTAAACAAATTCTTGAAATGGTAGCAATTATCAACTGACAAGTAGAAGCACAAACCTTTTTACCTGTTGTTTACTTCACTGAACTCCACAATATTGTACACGTATTGCCCAAGGAATATACTCAAATAAAACATACCAGCTATATAATTGTCTGAATGTTTGGATAAGAGAGTGACAAAAGTCCAATTGTTAGAAGCATCACAATTAGTTTGAACATACTGTATAGTGTCCTTTTTTGGAAAGTTTTTAAAAAAAACAGTGCTTTGTGAATCATAAGGAGTTATGTTCCACCTAATCTTAATTCACCAGTACAGTGCGGCACCAGAGTGCCACTCCAGCACCTCCATAAAAAAAGCCGAGACAAAACCTAAAATGTTGTCAGCTGTGGCATCTAAAAGGCTAGCACTGCACTACTGCTCCCCACCTATTTCCACCACCACTTAAAAGAAGAAACGAGGCAATCATCAGCCAAATGTTCATCTACTGTTTGTAAAATGTTTGGGTTGTTTGCATTGTGATTTTAGAGGGTGGCTAACCGGTGCGTGCTTTGTTTATGTACAAACACCCAATAAATGTTTGGATACAAGCTTTAAGCTCACCCACTGTCTGCTACTGTTTGTGTGACATTTGGCTGTTTACAACTGTTTGTGGAACGTTTGCAAACAAACAGTACTTGTCCTCACTCAATGTTTGTGCAAACATTACATGAACATTCAAAGAACATGCCTGTTCTGGGTGGGTAAGAACCACACCTCAACTCTTTTGATGGAAAAGGCAAATGAATCACCAAAATCATCTTTAAAAAGAGTCCTGACACTAATGCATCACCACCACCACCACTATATTCAGTTGCTGGGAAAATTTCACCTAAAATCCAGTTTTGGAGAAAAAAACTTTTAAAGAAAATGACATGGTAGAAATCATCTTGATACTATACCTGTGTCTAAAGACTTTTATTACTTCAGAAAAGAGGACAAACTAAATAGTTTCAATCCCTATAAATACCTCCAATGATACCAGAATGATGACCACAATGATACAACATAAGAGAACACGGCTGTATGGGCCCTGGTAAAGGATGCTGAATGTGATTGATTGGACCAAGTAGAAAGAGATGCCAAGGAAAAGCCTCAGTTTTATCGCAACCAGCTATTTCAACAACCCTAATACTTACATCCAGTAGTGTATGGTGCTATGTATCTTGGGTGTGCTGTGTTCTACGGATGCACAAAGGGGCAAAAATATTTTAGTGACTTAATAAAAGAAAAACAAAATTTGGATTAGTCACTATTATCCGCTGATAATAGCGTCTAATCCAAATTCAGTTTTTCTTCATTAATTCTCTTATTTCTTTTTATTTGTTTGCTTGGGTGAGTGAGGTTTGTGAAACTTTACAACTTGGGACCACCTCCCCTACATTTTGCCAAAAAGGCTTTTACTGTCTGTTGCTTTTTACAGACACGAAAATATTTTTGCCATTTTGTGCATCCATAGCACACAGCACACCCAAGATACAAAACACCATATGCCACTGAACATCCCCAAGGAGGTTGAAGGCCTTGTTGAAAGAGATATACCAACACTTGAGTTTTGCACAGGAGATTAAGCAAACTATTAAATGAGATGATGTATTAGTGTACTGATTATTCTGACAAGCTCTACAATGATCTGAAGATTAGCCAATTTGAATGTGAGAAGACTCAGATTCTCCATTGACAAAACTGTGGATGCTTGTGTTTTATTTTACTTAATTTCTCTTTGCTTTTCAACTTTTGGATATTTTCTATCTTGTCGGATTTCTTTACTAGTCTATGGAGTTTCCTAAGAATCGTAACTCTCTAAGTACCTGATAACCTCAAAGAGAGGAGGTAATTCCTTTGGCAGTTGGAATCCTTTCTTGCGGACAATTGTGAGTGATTGGAATGCTATCCCTGATCCCAGGATAGGTTGTAGGGGCATTAGAGGACAGACTAACACCACAGGCAACACTAACTTTGCAAACTTGCTTGACAGACAAGGGCTTGGCAATTGGTTTTGAGTTGATCAACTTAAAGAGAGATGTGGACTGGAGCCAATAGTTGCTGGTATGGACTGATAGTAAGCTTCTTGGACAGAGTGATAGCAGATCTCAGTTGGATAAGTGTCCAAATTTCAATTTTAGGGGTTTCTCAAATCACAAGCTAGTCTTGTGTCAGGTATAAGTTGAGATTGGATTAAAATCGGTGAGCATTGGAAGTTTAACACCTCCCAAGTAAAAGAAGGCAATTTTGAAGCTCAACTATCCTTCCTAATTGAAAAAGAGTTAACAGAGTCAGTATCAGATATCAGATGATTAGATCCTTTTGCATCCAACATGTACATTGACTTGCCTTAGGGAAATGGACAAAAGGATTATAGAAGTAAGATTAGAAAGGGTGGTAGACAAAAAGAAGGAATAGCTACAATGACCTTGGCAAATGCAGATAATGATTATTAAAGGAGCTAAATAAGTATAGGCTAAAAAGAATGTTTTTGGAAGTGGTAAATGAATAAAAGGACATCATAGTGTTGACAAATGCATTTACTCTATTATATCATCGAAGATGTGAGTCCTGAGGAGGTAGAGCAAGGATATGTGTGAGTTCTCCCAAACAGACCTTCCCACCTTATTTAGAACATAAGAGCTGCCAGTGAAGCGGTTTGATAAGTCAGATTTTCCTCATTTGACAGCAGTTAAAGCAGCTTTCTACAAGAGCAAAATAGGTGAATCTGAATTTGAGATGATGTTGAAGGAAATTGAGCTTAACTTCTCTCCCGGACTTGATGTTCATCCTTTTTTAGATTTATTGAAGTTGCCAGAATTATACCAATTTTGATAATTATTTTCAACCACTGGCCACTATCCCAGAGGAATATTTTATGGGGAATCACCAGGGGAATAAGAACCATGGTGAAAAACACAGTGGGAATTCTGAGGATAACTCCAGACTTATTGGATAGGATGCTACAATACAAAATCAATATCCCTGATAAATGCAGACTTTAAATTATTAGCTAAAAAGTTGTCAAACCATTTGCAGATCAGCTGAGAGATGAGTAGATTGCTATTGATATTGTTCAACAAATGGCTGAGGAACATGTTGTATGAACAAGATTGATTTTGAGTCACGTTTCTTTTACGATTTTGCGATTTAATAACCTTTTTTGACCACACCTCAGACTATAAGTAACTTTTGTCTTTTCAGCTGAGAGAATGAATGCATATTTCTCCATACATCTTCCTTCATCCTCACCCTAACCATAGCAACTGGCACCACTGTTTCTCCAAATGTGTTGACATTTGTTCTTTGTGGCACATCTGTATGACACATTTTTCAACAAGAATCAACTAATTGGAAAGGATACAATATAACATTTCATAAAAATTTTGCATTACACTTGACTTTTAATCATTTACCTTTATCTGTTCATATTTCATGGAAACAGGCCATAGAAAGCATATAGTATTTTGATGTTTGAAGAGAGAATGATATTGAAGATGTCAGGTATTTTGATGATTGTCATGGTGAAAGAGGCAGTAACTGCGCTTAGCTTTTATTCAAATGGATCACCTAATCCAGACCAGATCAGATCAGATCGGTGGATTTCACTGTACCGACCGACCACAGGATGAAGCTGAAAGAAAGTGAAAAGCTAGATAAGTACCTTGAACTTGCTCAAGATATGTTGTGTGGCTGATGATTGTTAGACAAATTGCAAAAAGTTTACCCAGAATGACTCAAAACAGATCCTCTGTATCTACAGAGCCAAACTGGGATGAACACATTTTGATAAATGCCCCAGCTCACCAAGAATATTTTTCCTGAATATTCCGAGCTGACTACTGGGTCACTCTTTTATATCTACATGCCTTATATACCATAAAATGCAGTATTGTGCATGAGTTATCTCCCTTGCTGTTATTTTTTATCCTTCTAGTTATTTTAAGCAAGTCTATAAATCATTATTCATGAATAGACATTATGTCTGGATGTTGTAGATCTTTTGTCTCTGACAAGCAACTTACATTGGTTGATATTGGCTCCAATAACCAACCAGACCAGTGTCTGCCTTTTGTAAGTTTAGCCACATCAGAAATCAATAACCTTAATGATGGGGTGGATTTAATTATACAAGATGAATGTAGATATAAGAGATCAATGGGATGCTTTTGAGACCCAATTGATCAACACTCTTGGATTTGTAAAACTGTCAAAAACTAAAAAGAATCCTATATTTCAGAGATTTTTCATTACTTGTTGAGCGGCTGCATTTCAATTCTTTTGAATTGGTTTAATATTTGCTGCTTTTGAATTAAAACAGCTATTTTTTAATCAGTGTTTGTTGTTTTTAAATAATATTGCTAGTTGATTTAATGGGTGATAATTAGTTGAATGAGATCAAAGCATAACTGATTCATAAAAATATTGAATTTTGAAATGCGTGTTGCAGATATATTGATTATGAAGAAACATGGAGTTAAGCAAACCATCTTATCTTTAAACAATGGTAATGTCTTTGAGCAAGATTTGATATCATATGAATTGTATTCTATTCTTTGTGATGACTCATTATCATTCCAAGAGTTGTTCAAAATATTGATTTCATTTTTTTGTTGCGTTTTGTTACCATATTTTGGCCAATTCATTCTATGGCTTTCCCCAGATTTACAATCTGTATGGAAAATATTTTCTGTAATTCTAATATGAGTCATTATCATTCCAGGTCAACACCTATCAATTTCATTCTTTTTAAGGATTTGTTGTTACCACTATGTTTTTAGTCAATTCATTCTTCAGCCTTTCTTTGGATATCAGCTGTCTATTTATCTACAAACTGTGGAAATGTGATCTTCGTCTTACAGATGATTAATAAAATCTATATCTGTGTTGAGTAATTTAATTACATGGTGTTTACCCATGAAAAAAATCAAGAAAAATCTCTATTACCACAACTGTTAATGTGTATTTAAGTAGAGAGGAACACATAACATTTAAAGAAAGAAAGTATAGTCATTAAACTTTGTGCAAGATTAGGGTTTAAAGCAAATATATGGTCACAAAATATGTTTTTACGCTTTATTTTTGTAACTTACCTTATTAGTTGTGTGCTGACCGTAGACCCCGACCTTATTAGATATTTTTCTATATCTCTTTATATTTAGTGAGCTTTCGTCTAATATTACAAGTGGATGCAAGAAGGGAATTGGATAGAGCAATATGTATGAGACATTTAAAACTTGTCATCAAAACAATATATTATCTCTAGTCAACTTAGTTAAGAATGAGTTCTCATACAGAATGGCAGTAGCAATACTTCTTTCTGCCAACCTTTTTAAAGCGCTTAAAATTCCTAAATCCCTGTTGAATCTTATTTAATCACCACTACCCACAACACTGGTTTATTGCTGGGTTTAGGTTATTCATGTGTTCTGACATTTATATCTATCTATGTATCTATATACATCCAGCCCTAACTGTTCATAGTAGAAACTTGAAATTTTGCACACACACTCCCCTCAACGAATAGTGAAAAAAATTTTTTTTTTAAAGTTCCCCTCCCTAAACAGGGTTTTAGAGGGGGGTTTAATATGCAATGTAAGTTTATGCTAAATTGGTCACTAGTTTGTGCCCCCTTGTTTTTTGAAAATTCAGACCTTTTTTAGTGATCAGAGCCCAACAAAAGTCGAGTGAAGCAACACAGCATATTGATTTGAAATTGTTCAAGTTTTCTCAACCTGATTAATTTAATTTTTCTGCTCCTTTTTTTCACATTTTAGTCCCGATTATTTTCACAAATATTTCCATGGAAATTTCCATTTCTTTCTTTTCGGTTAATCTAGTTTTTGAGCGAGATAATGAAACTGAAAACATTTGAAGACCACACTGGAAAAACGATCAAACTCCATTTTTGCATTATTTGAGCTACTGTCCCTACTAGATTCGACTACAGTTAAACTGTATAGTTATTTACAATACAACTGTAAAAACGATCAGACTCAACAGTTTATGCATCTTCATCCGAAAGAACAATAAGATTTTGAAGTTTAAAATCTAAATTGTAAAAACGTGAGTTTGATCGTTTTTCCAGTGTGGTTTTCATTTTGCTTTTAAATATTTCAGTTTTTGTGGAGATATTTAAGCAACTAAAATGTAATCATTATATTCTTTCACAAAATATTTGAATTAATATACTTATCTTTATTGTTCTGATCACTGTGTTTCAACTGAGGTAGTCTCTGGCCTTCCACTTATTATATATCAAGTAATCTACAAGGAATTTGAACAGACAAGATTACCTTATTTCACTCATAACACTTTATTTACTTTCACTAATCAAATGAGTACATGTCGTCACAGGTTCTGGTAGTAACTTTGGAAGATGTATAATGTGAATGTTTGCATTGAATCATTATAATTATGACATACACCTGAGGAAGGTTGGTGAGCAGACCAGCCCAAAATATAATAAAACTAGCATTCCAAGGGAAATTATGAATCACCTCCACTCATATATGCTGTTTTTTTACCTCATAAATTAAGCAGTGGTGGTTGTACAGTTACCTTGATGAAAATATCATAAATCATTGAATCATAAATTTATGATTAAAACAAACAAGTCTGGTTAGTCACTAAATAGAAACTGTCACATGACCAACGTCTTTTGGCAGCATGCTGTGTTGGGGGTGATCAACTAAAAAATTGGGAAAAGGGGTGATTATTGAGTGAGGTACTTTTCTTATCTTAACTTTTTGGGGTTCTGATCACTAAAAAGTCCAAATTTTCAAAAAAACAATTATGAATGCTACTGGGCACAAACTAAGGGACTAATTTGGGATGAACTTCCGAAAAAAAAAAACAAACACTTTCCCTACTGATTGAGGGGAGTGTGTGTGCAAAATTTCAAGTTTCTACTATGAACAGTTAGGGCTGGGTGAAGTCTGGATACATAGATAAATATAAATGTCAGAACACATAATTAACCCAAACCCAGCAACAGTGATTAAACAGGTCTGGTGTGGGTAGCGGTGATTAACAAATTTGAAAATACTAGTATGAATAATTCCTGGAATAATAAATTTCTAAGGGTAATTATAATAACATGGTTTTCTATTATAAATAGTCTTTCTTTTATCCTTCCTCATACTATATTACAATATAAATAAGGCATATCACCATATTGCCAAATATTGAACCTCATACATTGAAGATATAATTTAAGGGCTTTAACCACTGACCTCTGTTGTATTGCCATTTCATTCAGCTACACTAAAATATTAACTTTTGAAAGTAAAGGGTATGTTTCTTAAGAGATAACTCCAGATGGAGTATATGGCTGATTTTGGTTGCATGTTTCAGCTTAGTGATCCTTTCAAGTTTCTAGTCTGGTTGAGACCAGGACTTTATTCCTACAAGTTTTTATGACCACTCCCTTGGCAGGATGCAAGTTCACTGAAGGGATACTTCCACTATAATCACACAGCTTAAAGTGTACTCAATTAGCTGCTGAGTACTAATGAAGAGTTTTCCCCACCCTTCACTCATACCAGGAATTGAACCTGGGACCATCTGCATGTTAGGCAGACATGCTATCCATTACACTATCCGAGCTGATAATAACTTTTACTGAACTTATATGCATTGTATTGATCTGTATTCCCATCATATTTGATTGACTGTTGACCCTGTGTAAATCGTGGGGCAATATTTGTGGAAATATGTCTTTGATCAACTGTCTTTGTGGAAATCTACTAGAGTCTCATATTTGATTTAGCTAGGACTTGTTTTATCAATAAAAGTAATAAAAACGGGTAATTTGCATTTCTATAATAAATTAATCTACACTTTATGAATACCTCTTTGTTCACTGTGTTTGCATGTCATGGACTGTCTACTTTTGGTTATCTGTTCTTATTCATATGACTATAATTGCTTATCTTTCTTTTAGACATTTCTTATTAAAAAAAAGAAAGCAAGACATAGTCGATGTCTCATTTTTTTGTATAAAAACAAAGTCTTGTTCCTGTTTTTATTTTCTGTCCATTAACCAGAGGAGTCCTTTGATGGAAGCAGACAATAAATAAACTGGTTAGTCATTCAATAGAAACCATCACATGACCAACATCTTTTGGCAGCATGCCGTGTTGGGGGTGATCAATTAATACATTGGAAAAAAGGATGATAATAAGTTACTTCTCTCACCTTTTGTTGGGCAGTGATGGCTAAAAAAGTCTTAATTTACAAAATAAAACAAGGGATCAATTTAGCATAAACTTACATTGCAAATTGAACCCCCATTAAAAACCTGTTATATTTAAAAGGTTTTTTTCAAGACATAATAAGGAGTAAATGTTTTCAGCTCTCTAGCTCCATTGGTGTGTCCTGTATGCATGATACATACATACATACATAACCAGCCAGCCAGACCAGCTTAAAAACTGAAGAAACATATGTTGACAGTTTCTAACTTCAAAAAGTAGATGAAATGACGTCACTTTGTTATGAAATGGTTTGGATAAGTTTAGGATGGAATGAACTCAAAGTGAATACAGAATCATCTCAAAGTCTGTTGAGTTATCCCTCTTGAGGATTATTCAGAAATAACATATTTGAATACAAATCATTTAGTTTTGAGCACAATATTATAACTTATTCCATATGAGATTCAGTCAATTAAATGTAAAAGCATTTTTGTTTGACTTGAAAGGATTATTTGATTATATGATTTGTAGTTTTTAAGCCATTTTTCTGCCACTCATTCCCAAGATCTGTTTCAGAAACCAAAACTTGTTCTTTCCAAAACATTGCTTAATATTAAATTGTATGATAAAAACATTAAAGTACAAATCCTCTTACGGGGGTTTTGTTCATTCATAGTTAATAAAAAAATGTTTATTGTGTGAGTATATGAATATGTATATATGTGTGTGCGTGTGTGTGAATATGTATATATGTGTGCGTGTGTGTGAGATTACCTGAGTGGAACTTAAAAGAATATAGTGACAAATATTCCTCTCCCAAGCAGCATCTTCAGTATACAAGTAATAAAACATGTGTAGATAATAAAAGATATATACTGTATATTTTATCAGATAAGACGACGCT
>VCCN01006744.1:860780-871127 GCA_006491835.1 Architeuthis dux | reverse complement strand
GGTAACTTTCAAGTCAATTCCAAACAAAATGTCTGCCAACACAAAGGGTGGGGCACAATGTTGCTGCTCCGCTACTTTAGTAGAGTTGCTAGAATTTGTGTAGCCATCAAACACCATGATGCAACTTGTACCATAATGTTTTGTTGTATATGATACATATTCCCCCAAAACACCTCCATATATTGCATCAGTTGGCCATGTTACCACATGAAGTAGGTGACCACCATCAATTACATATAGAGAATTTTCAGGTATATCATCCCTAGCATAAGCTTGCTTTTTCAGAAGAGTTCCAACCACGGACAGACTTCTGTGTCTTCCGCAGTGTCCCTTTGTCAAAAATAGAAGGTGGCTGTTTTGCCAATCCATATCATGAATGAAGTTAACCTCATGAAAAGCAGTGAAGGATTCACATCTACATTTTTACCATGGACTTGGATTGTATTGTTTGCCCCACTTATTGTAGTAACCCATCTTTTCTGCGGAGCTTGATGTCATTGACACTCTTTCCTCTAACAGCATTAGCAGCAGCAATTCCAATGCTATAAGCATTATCGCAATTTATAGACTTGTCGGCCACTTGATCTGTTGCAATGTTCATGATCCTATCATCGCTAAGATACGTAAATGGAGAATAAGTATGTAACCACTGCACTTAGAGTATCAAAATGATTCTTGTTGTGTGCCTTACTATTTGGTCTCAGGTCTTTGTGCTGTTCTGATGAAACCGTGTGGACGCCAGCAAACTTCTCGAGGGCATCACACACTGGAATACTCTGAGGTAGAGCATAAACCTACTTGTCCAAAGTGCTGTCTGTGATTCCCTGGCCATGTAACATATCACCAGATGTTTTGAGCAGCCTCATGAGCTCTTGCTCAATAACTTGATCAGAGAAGTTTCCTCCCCAGAAATGATCTGAACGGCGAACATGGGACAAATTCTTGAGAAAGACAAGTTTATGATCAATGATAAAGAATTTTAAACTAAGAGCAGATTAAAGACCAGAGAAAAAGGGATTGTCCACTTACTCTTAGTCCTTTCATGTGGTTGATATTTGTGGGAGATCAAAAAATACTTCATTCTTCTGCCTCTTTTTTAAAAATGAAATAGATGCTGTTATTTATGTGTGTATGTGTGTATGTTCATATCTGTGCATATGTCACATGTTTCACAGACACCTGATACTCTCAGTCCCATGTCTTAGGTGTCTGCCAACAATAGGGTCTTGAACCCTGGCTGATAATATTGTTATTGCAATTAGCAAGCCCAAAACCTACATTCTTCATTAGTCATTTTTTGGTCTTCACACAATTGAAGATACATTTTTATATATATTTTGAAAACTTTTATATACTAAAATATGCAATACAGTTTGATTTGAATTGCAATACACCTTAATTTGAGTTGATATTCCCTGAAACTTACCCTACTAGCTTGGTGCAGTCACGATACTCGAATCTACGGTGCACACTGTGGACATCAAATCTCAATTTTTAGTATGTTATTCTATACACCATTAGCTATCATTGACAAAAAAATGAGCTTGTTTAAATTCATTTTTAAAAGTGCTCTCACATGATTTGACAACACTCAGTCGAATGAATGTGACATTGACTAAACTGAGTCATGTGAGCAGTGGGGAGGGGGAGTAACAATGAGGAGCTGACATGAGGAAACAGAGCAGAGCAGACCACCTGGGAAGATAGATGTCCCTAGCAGTGCAAAGTGTAGAGAAGAAACTTTGCCCTCTGTTCAAAGTTTCTTTCTCTTTCCATCAGCCATTTTCCATCTTGGGTAAGCCAAATAAAAAGTTCTTTCTCTCATAAAGAAAAACCATGTGTAAGTAGTATAAGGACACCTCTGTAACATATATCAGTATATATTAACAACACAATTTCATGTAGGAGCCTCACATTGATAATCACATTGTTACAAAATAATTCTATTTTCTTCTAATGATATTGATTGGATCAAAAACAGATTTCATGTATTTGCTAATATATTCCATTTTGGAAGGGCAGTCTCTGAACATTTTTTAATATGCACATATTTGACTTCATTTCCACTTACAAGTTATTTGACCCTCAAACGATTCTCTTCATAGCATTATTCATTTTTACCATTCAATCTCACTATCTTCTCCCATGGCTCATGTCAGCTTTCAAGGATGGGTATTATATTCATGCTATCAAAATATAACAGTCACATGAAGGAAAGGCCATTTTGCTAAACTGACTATTAAATTGATGGCCAAAGCTTTTGTTGACCATATATCAATTTATGGCTTGTGCATTTAGCTAATTAGTTTTGTGCAAATTGTTGTTCATCTTAAATTGTCAGCCATTTTCTAAAGGGATAAAGTCAAATATTTCCATGAAATGAGGCATCTTGGTAAATTACCGACTTTGTATAACTTTCTCTCTTAATCTATAAATATTGACACACATTTGCTGAGAAAATAATGGAGCTAATTTCCGAATTTATAGAAGAGATCCTTTAATCCGGACATCCGTAATCCAGTTCCACCATTAATTTAGCCATTCTGCTAGTATAAATTTAAATTTCCTAGGTTGTCACAAACACCCACTCTGACTGTTTTGTTAGCTTTTTATTTTACTTCTATTAAAATTTTGCACATTTTTCATTTGATGTTTCTTTTGCTTTTATTATTCACCTTGCACGGATTTACAAGGTGTTTTACACGTGTGATGAAGTGATTTGTGTAGGATGAAGCGATTAGCTATAGGATTAGAGATCTTCTTGTAACCTAATCACCTTTGATCCATCACTAATCTGGCATCTTACAGGTCTTGTTAACGCCAGGTTAGGGCACCAGAATCAAAATCTGTTTTTAATAGAGGAATTTAAAAAGGCCAGTCATACAAAGTTGGTTCAGTTTATTTGTTGGAATAACATTTGAAAGTTTTTTAAGACATTTTACATTAAAATGTAATGCATAACCTTTGATTTATTTGCCTTAAATAAGTACAAATTCAGTTGCAGTCTGAAAAACTTCTAAGCAATTACTTGTAGAATCAAAGTTCTACTGTTACCAGATTCCTCAAGTTATTCTGCATCTATTAAACATGAACATCAGCACCAAACAAACAGTTTCTATTAGAAATCTCTCTTTAATTTACCTCCTAATTTATAGTATTTTTGCCAATTAATTTACTTTGACCTTTCTTAGCATTGTATACCTCTACACCTATACCTCTATTTTTGGTAGATATAAACCCAGCAAAAAGGATTATCATGCCAGTCTGCTGATTGGGTTCTTTTGTTTGCTGGTGATTTTTAGTTGTCGGTCCAGTGGTAGATTTTGAGATATTTTATAAATGAATGGTGGTCAGTGTTATATTTTTAGATTACTTTTGAAAGTTTATATTTTTGGAAGTGGCTATCACTGAGACGGTTCCACAGACTGGTAACTCTGGAGTAGAAGAAGTGGTGTTGAACTCCTGTAGATTCTTGTATTTGTAGCTTGCTATGACCTTTTGTCATGGTGCTGAGTGATGGAGACAGCATTATCTTTGATGAACATTTCATGCAGTGACAGTTGAAGTCCAGCATGTGAATGTTATTGATGAGTCTGTATGTTTTCCAGTAAATCTGCTCTCATTCATCATTCAGGGTAAACCTAAAATTATAAAATTTGATTTAATCATTGCATTTATTTGATTATTTTCTTTTTATAACTTTTATGCTTATGATAATCATGTTTGTGTATTTTGAATTGAAAAAGAAAAACTAAACAGGACTAGCATTCCAAGGGAAATTATGAATCACTGCCACCCATATATGCTGTGTTGGGGGTGATCAGTTAAAAAGTTTGGAAAAGGGGTGATCAATGAATAAGTTACTTCTCTCACCTTTTATTAGGTTGTGATCACTAAAGAAGGTCTGAATTTTCAAAAAACAAGGGGGTACAAACTAGTGACCAATTTAGCATAAACTTACATAGCATATTGGACCCCCTCTAAAAACCTATATAGGAGGGAAACTTTCAAAAAAATCACTACTCATTGAAGGGAGTGTGTGTGTGCGTGCAACATTTCAAGTTTCTACTATGAACAGTTAGGGCTGGGCAAAGTCCGGATGATACTACTACTACTACTACTATTACTACAACATCATCCGATATAAGTCCACTGCTGGACAAAGGCCTTTCCCATCTCCTTCCATGACAATCTATCTTGTGCTAACCTCTGCCACGTCTTACCAGCAAACTTTTCTATCTCAAACCTCCATCTTGTGTCTGGTCTTTTCCTACTTTGTTTATTGTCCCATGGGCACTAATCGGTTAGTCGTTTCCCCTATCTATTGTCATCTCTTCTTGCTAGGTGACCAACCCATCTCCATTTTTGCAGCTTAATTAGTTGTATAATATCCTTCAAGTCCTCTCTCTGATCCATGTTGATCTTTTTCTATCTCTTAGAGTTATCCATAGCATTGCTCTCTGCACTATTCATGGCTCTCTGCACTATTCTGGGTTGGTTTTCATCTCGTTTGGTTAATTTGCATTTTGCATCCATAAGTCATGGCTGGTATTATGCAGCCATTGTATACTGTATGCTTTAGGCACATTGGCAAGGTGCTCTTCACAATGTCCCTATTCATACCAAATGCTTTCCAACCTATTGTTATGCTTCGTTTTATTTTGCAGTCATGGTCTTTCTCTAGCTTTATTACCTGACCTAGGCAGATGTATTCATCAACCTATTCTAGAATCTCGCCTTCTATCTTTATGACCTTTTTTTGTTGAACATTATCTTTTATCTTTGTTCTGTTCATCTTTAAGCCTACTTTTTTACTTTCCCTATTTAGATCGGGTAACATGTTTTGTAATTCTTCAGATGCTTCCAAGTTAAGTGGCTTAAGTATTCTCCATCTATGTTTATTCCTGTTCCCTCCCAATCAGTTTTCTGAAAGACGCTTTCAAGGCTTGCTGTGAATAGTTGAGGTGATATTGTATCCCCTTGTCTTACTCCCTTTGCTATCTTTATCTTGTTTATATCTTTATGTAGTCTAATTATTGCAGTGCCATTTTTTTAGTATATGTTTTGAATAATTTGTATGTAATTCTCATTAGCGCGTTGTTCTCGCATTGCATTGAAGACTGTCATATGTTCTACCGAGTCAATTGCTTTGTCATAACCTACAAACACCAAACAGAGTGGTTTGTTGTATTCTAGGGATATTTCGATTAGTTGATTTATTGCATGTAGGTGATGTATTGTTGAGTAGCTGCTTCTGAAGCCTGCCTGCTCGTGTAATTGATTTTCATCAAGGTTGTGCTTATCTCCTTTCTTGTGGAGTAGGATTACTATTCCTAGATAGAGGTTTTTGGGAACTTTTCTCTCTCTTAAGCATTGGGTGAATAGCTGTGCTAGTCCTTTGTGCAAGGTCTCTCCTGCATCTTCTAGAAGGTCTGTCGTTATGCCATCCTCGCCTGAGGCTTTACTGAGTTTCATATTTCGTAATGTGGACACTACTGTTATGTATGGGATATCATTAGTATCTATAGGTTTATTAGTTTGTGATATTTTTATTTTTGAAGCGTACAAATTTTCATAGTATTCTTCTGTTACATTTGTCAGTTTGTCCCTATTTTTGATAATTTTGCCATTTTTATCCTTTAGTGCAAGCATCTGTTGCTTGCCAGTGTGGTCTGTGGAATGGGCATGTTTTAACCTCTTCTCCTTTCTGATAGCCTCTACTATCTTTTTCGTGTTTTTCTTTCTTTTTTTTTCTCGTTCTTTTATTTATTAATTTGTTAAGTTGTGCTTTTTTGTTTTTGTCCTCTTTAGTTTTTATCTCCATATTTCTTCTCTGTTTGATTAGTTTTAATGTTGCTTTAGAGTATTTCCCTGTATTATTGTCTACATTTGTATCACCTACCAGCTCTACTGCTTCCTTAATTATATTTGTCAGACTGTTACTCTTTTCCTCTATGTCACTGTCACTATTCCACAGTGCCTGAAATCTGTTCTCTATCACTACTCTGAAGTTGCTAATGTTCTATATTTCTATCTTATTGGGGCATCTCTTCTTGAGAATCATTTTATTCCTTTCAGTTTTAAAGTTAAATTTAGGTTCTGTATGCTACCATTCTATGATCACTTCCTACTTTTGTTTATAACGGTAACGTCTTTAATGTTATTTATCTTGTCAGTTAGTATGAAGTCGAATTCATTTTTTGTTGTGCCATTTGGGCTTTTCCAAGTCTACATTTGACCTTCCCATTTTTGAAAGAATGTATTAGTTATCTTTAAGCCGTATCTCACTGAGAAATTTACTAGCATGTCACCTCTCTCATTTCTCTGGCCTATTCCATATTTTCCTACACTAGATTCTCCAACTTTTCCTTGACCTACCTTAGCATTAAAGTAAATGTCAGAACACATGAATAACCTAAACCCAGCAATAAACCAGTGTTGTGGGTAGCAGTCAATAGTGAAATCCACTAGTGTAGTGAATTTGATCCTCACTGGGTTCCCTATTACTATACCCTTGTGCTGGAAGCTTAGTAAATATATATAGAAGAGCTTTATTTTCAGTCTATATAAAGATTTTCTTTATTTTACCTTTTTACCTTTTTTAGAACCTGGTATTAAAGACTGAAGTAAATGTCAGTCATGCTTAAATTGTGACCTTCATTTTGATTTTGAAGTTTGCTGATGGCTGAATTTCTAGGCTAGAAATAATTTGTTCCTTAAATTGAATTCATATCAATTAATAAGTTGAAGGCCTAAAATCTGGATGAGAAGTCATTTTCATCATTTAGTGAATCTGTTCAGCAATCATTTGAACTATTTTGTAAAAGATTTGATGATTTGGCTATGAGTAATGAATATAATTTTATGGATCATTGATTCCAATATAATTGTCATATAATAGTTCCCTCTCTCAAAACACACACACACACACACATATATATATATATTGAAATAGATTCTCATCTCATTGTAAAAGATTTGAAATTTTTGAATTGCTATAATCCTTGGCTTAGAGGAGAGAATTTACTGCCTTGCTGAAGAATGACCATGACCAGAATCAGGTTAGAAGCTGTCAACCAAAACAGTCAGCATAGGTTTCTTCAGTTTTTAAGAGGGTCTGGCTGGCTGGCTCTCTATCTATCTATCTATATATCTATGCATGTATGTGTCCTGTGTACAGGCCATACCAATGGGGCTAGAGGGCAGAAAATCTTATTATGTCTTAGATAAAAAAAAAATAGGTTTTAAATGTAAGTTTATGCTAAATTGGTTCCTTAGTTTGTGTCCAGCTGTATTCATTCTTGATTTTGAAAATTCAGACTTTTCTAGTGTTCGCTGCCCAACAAAAGGCAAGAGAAGTAACTTATTTATTGATCACCCTTTTAACCAATTTTGTAATTGATCACCCCCAACACAACATGCTGCCAAAAGACATTGGCCATGTGAGGGTTTCTACTGAGTGACTAACCAGTCCTGTTTTATATTTTACAACTAATAAAGAGATATATGCTGTAACCAATAAATCTTGAACCCAATCTTGACCTTTTTGCCCTTGCCCCATTTCTCAACTTCCGAAATCCTTTTTAAGATCAGAGCCTTGCCAGTCAGATTATTGTGAGGCCTGTTTTCTTTGATGAATTATTTTTTCTGACTATTTCACTAATTGCTAAATTAATTAAGGGTCAGTTAATTTGCTGTTAATTAAATGAGCAAAAACGTTGTGAGCAATTGACTTAGGGAAGTTACTGTGCCATTGCAGGGAAGTTACTGTGCCATCTGAGTAGGATTGTTTCCAGGCCTGGTGCAAGGCTTTCATGCATCCTAGGTGAGACTTAAGATTTGTACAAGGGTTTCATGCATCCTAGGTGAGACTGTAGATTTGTGCAAGGTTTCCATGCACCCTAGGAGAATGAAAATATTGTGTTACAATGCTTCATCCAATAATAATAATAAACTAGCATTCCAAGGGAAATTATGAATCACCACCACCTTCTTTTTACCTCATAAATTAAGCAGTAGTGGTGGTAAAATTAAGTTACCTTGATGAAAATGCCACGTTTGAACCATAAATTCATGATTTAAAAAAACAAAACAAGTGTGAATGCCGGACACAAACTAAGGGATCAATTTAGGATAAACTTACAATGAAAATTGAACCCCCACTAAAAACCTATTTAGGGGGGGGGGGGTAATTTTCAAAAATCTAAAACCATTGAAGGGAGTGTGTGTGCAAGTTTCTACTATGAATGGTTAGGGCTGGACAAAGTCCAGATACATAAATAGATACATATAAATGCCAGAACACATGAATAATTAGGTTACTCAGTAACAATGTTCAAACCGGTCTGTGGTGGGTAGCAGCGATTAATAATGAAATTGCTTTATTAGATTACTAGTTCTTAAAAAAATAAAAACTACATCATGGTACCAATAAAGGGTGGGTTTAAAAATGAGAATCACTCCTGTTTGACTATGTAGCTTCCGTAGCAGAATGGTTATAGCAGCCAGATGTAAACTGGGCTTCTCTCTGTTTGACGGATGTGAGTTTGATTCTCAACAGAAGCTTACTCTTTATTTCCGATCACGCCATTTATTTGAGTTATAAGTTGTGATTAAAATGAAATAAAAACTAATAAAAAATTAATAAAAATATTGTAGGGCAGTCAGGATGTTGAAAATGGCCTAAACAGCCATAACATGTACATCAGAAGGCATATACCAATATACAATGCAGAACTACTTTCATAAAAATGTTAATTTTAAAATTTTAAGATTTTTAAAAATTTTAAAGTTTTAGAATTTTAAGATTTTAACATCTAGAACACTGAAATTGAAAATATTTTTCAATTGAAAATATTTTCATTATTTTTCATTTTCATAGTTTAATATTGTAGTTTGATATGTTTTGTGCATTACAAAACAACAGACATTGGCTTTTATCTATACGTATAGATATATTTTCATAATTTAGAATATATCTCGATAAAAGTGAATATGACATAAAGAAACATAATACAATGAATTTTAAAGTAAGTTTATGTGTTATTATACTTATATATGACATTTAAAATCTTATATGCATGTATATAGACACATGCTTATGATAAATGAAATATATTCCTCTATCTGCTTTTTAAAACAATATACATATATATTTTCACCCTCATATGTGTATTTCTGTATATATTATGTAAGTGAAAAAGGAGTGCAAAGTGTGTGATGTGGGCGAGGAGTTGTAACTGAAATATAAAAAGTTTAGTATATATTTATCTATAAAGGTACGTGTGAAATGAAGAAGCCTGTAAGTATTATGTTGAAAAGTGATTTTTATCAGTTTTTCATCTTCATTATTGGATATTAATTGGATCAAGGCAAATCTCTTATAGATTTACAGAACAACAACATTTGATGCTGTCATTTCTGAACAAAACATATTCTTGAAAAAGATCTTTTAAAAAAAAATTCTAAACCTGATGCAAAATTCTATTTGTGCAAAGAAAGAAAGAATGATTTTACCATTAAGATATCTTTTAACTTAATTTCATTTTTAAATCATTATTTTGTATTATCTATCAACTTAAATATACTTTTTCTTCTAGATTTATATTTTCTGACTCCGAAGTTTAACAATTTCTTTCTTAAATACATTTTTCTTTTAGAATCTTATTATTATCTGATATATCTTAAACATGTTTTTCTTTGATCTTTGTCGGCAGATATATTTTTAAAACATTTTTTTCTTTTAGGTCTATACATATATTCTATTATCTTTTGAACACTTTTTTCTCATTTGGCTTTTATTCTTTGTATCTCTTAACTTAAATATATTTTTTATTCGTTTTTATTTTTAAAAAACCTTTTAAACATATAAATTTAAATTTATGTACCTGAACTTTGTTCTTATATCTCTTGAACACATTTTTTCATTGTTTATTTTCCTTTATTTTCAGTTGCTTTCAGCTTAAATATATATTTGTTTCTCTTTTCAATTTCTAGTATTTCGGCAAGGTGACATTGGAACTAATTGGTATACAGTGGTTTCTGGAACTTTGGAGGTTTACCTTTCAGACACAGGAGACCAAAAGGTTAGACGTCTTATAACATTCTTTATTAATTCTTCCCCACCACAGCTACTTTCTCTACAACAAAATAGTGCATTTCAGACTTTGAAACTGTCTACTGCTTGCTGACTAGATGACTTGTCTAAATCTTTTAGGCAGGGAACCAGCAGGGCCTACCGTGCACCCACCTCCCATGATCCTAGATTTTGGGAACCAAAATGTTCCTTAGGATGCCCTGTATATTCTTCCATCAAAAATTAATTCCACAATCCGTAGACTTTGGACT
>VCCN01006744.1:846909-857186 GCA_006491835.1 Architeuthis dux | reverse complement strand
AGAAGAAGAAGAAGAAGAAGAAGAAGAAGAAGGGGAGGAGATAGAATATGGTGTTGAAGAAAATGGAAAGCCTCAAAATGAAATGAAAATTTGCTTCTGACATGTCTTGAAATTTCTTGAAATAATCAGGTGACATCTTTTTTTTTAAAAGCAAAAACTTTTCAAAGATGGGTTATCTATATCTAAATTCTAAACAAGATGTTAGGACTAAAGTTTTTGGAAACTGTTCTTACTGTATATCATATTAAAGGCTAATTCTCTGATTTCGTCTCAGAGGCTTATTTGTCAAAGCCTAATAGCTTTCTGGAATCGGTGGGATCACCATGTTTTACTGGCATCTTTAGGATTGGATAGAATTTCGCAATTCCTAAGCTCTTCAACTCCCAAGGGCTATTACCTTCGTGTGGAATAAGCTATTGCTGTTAATGGTTTCCTGCCTCATTGAAAGCCTTGAACGCCAGTGCAACCATCAAAGCAGGAGTTCTTTTGTTGCAGAATTCTCTGTTATTCTCAACATCTCTTTCTACATGAGCTTCTCTTTTATTTTCCATCAGTCTCTCATAATCACAATATCTTTCTTTCTCTCTTTTTGTTTTTACTCTTTTTCACTTGTTTCTCTATCAGTCTCTCTTTTAATTTATCTCTACAGATGTGAACATTCAAACGATATCACAGTTATCTATACAGAACTTCAATATCTCACATACCTAGTTACAATTTTCTCAGCATGTGAATCAAGTAAATTACTCTTACAAGAGCAGGAGCGTACCAACCCTTTTTGTCAGCAAATACTTACTTGGCCCACTTTGTCTGCAAATTAGAGCCCCCACGCCCCATTATGAAGGTATTATCAGTTTATTAATGTTTCACTATAATTTCTTGAATATAATATGTATTGTCATTCCTTGACAGCATATCTTTTATGACTGTTTTTAATTTTAATCACTGCTACCCACAACACTGGTTTATTCATGTGTTCTGACATTCATATGCATCTATGTATCTATCTATGTATTCTGACTTCGCCTAGCCTTAACCATTCATAGTAGAAAGTTGAAATTTTGCACACACACTCCCCTCAATGAGTAGGAAAAACGTTTTTTTTGTTTTTTGAAAATTCCCTCTCTAAATAGGTTTTTAGAGGTGGGGTGCAATATGCAATGTAAGTTTATGCTAAATTGGTAACTAGTTTGTGCCCACTTGTTTTCTGAAAATTCAGTCGTTATTTTTTAGTGATCACAGCTCAACAAAAGATGAGAGCAGTAACTTATTCATTGATCACCCTTTTTTCCAACTTTTTAATTGATCACCCCCAACACAGCATATATGTGTGGCAGTGATACATAATTTCCCTTGGAATGCTAGTCTAGAATATTTATGACTTTCAGCTTAAAAGCAGAACTTGCTCTCTCCTTGATGTCATGATAAAATTATGATAATAGAACTTTAAGGTCTTAAACAACAGTCGGCTATTAACCACTTAAACAAACCTCTGTTTCTTTCAAACAATGATCCGTTGATTTTTAAAACTATAATTTTCAAATGGTTTCTTCCTTGTTCCGTATATCAAACTGTATTTATGCATTAAACATGGAAATAGCAAAATACTTGAAAATAAATTTAAAAAATAAAAAATGAATCACCAACACGTTGGAAGAAAACCAACCGCTGGAAGAGGCTGACTTCAAAAAAAGTTACTTAACCTTGACCACCTTCCATTCGGTGAATCACCAGCTCATTCACAGCTAGCCTTGAAATGGTTTTCCAAAAGTTAGATTGGATAAATAAAGGAATCAGAATTGATGATGAATACCTAAGTAACCTCGGATTTGCTGATGACATCATCTTTTTTGCTGAAAAGCTTCTTGATCTACAATGCACGACAAACTGAATGAAGAAAGCAAAGAAAGCAAAAAAGCAAAAAAGTTGGTCTTCACATGAACTTCGATAAAACCAATTTTATGTGCAACAAATATGTTGCGGATAGGGACATAACAATCAAATTGAGCTAAAGAAAGTAGATCACTATATTTATCTGGGACAACAAATCTCCATGGAATCCTATAAAAGAAGAAGAAATCAAACGAAGTATCACCATACATAGGCAAGCAAACTCGACCTTCAAGAACAAGAAGATCCCATTAGTTTTAAAAAGAAGGGTACACAACCAATACATCCTCCCGATAGTCACGTACAGAGCTGAAACGTGGAACTTAGCCAAGAGATTAGCTCTCAAACTGAGAACCATGCAGTGGGCACAGGAGAGGATCATACTTAACATGGAGGGATCACAAGACAGCGCATTATATTAGGGAGCAAACAGGGGTCAGAGATATCATAAAAACCATTAGAAAACTCAAATGGAAATGTGCAGGCCAGGTTGCAATAATGTCAGACAACCACTGGATGACTCACAATGAGGATTCCCTGAGATTATATGGCAAGAAATATGATGGTGTGATGATCTAGACATGTTCAGAAGGTATTGGTACCGTGATGCCTAGGAATGAGAGAACTGGTGGATCTTGGGGAAAGTGATGCCCAGGAATGAGAGAACTGGTGGATCTTGGGGAAAGTGATGCCCAGGAATGAGAGAACTGGTGGATCTTGGGGAAAGCGATCCCCAAGAATGAGAGAACTGGTGGATCTTGGGGAAAGTGATGCCCAGGAATGAGAGAACTGGTGGATCTTGGGGAAAGCGATGCCCAGGAATGAGAGAACTGGTGGATCTTGGGGAAAGCGATGCCCAGGAATGAGAGAACTGGTGGATCTTGGGGAAAGTGTATGCGCAACGACAGATGCTGAAAGGCTGATGATGATGATCATCATCATTAGGAGTATATTATTTGCAGGAAATCCTAGTATTTCAAAATTAGTCTAAGTAATTTTGTAGTAATGTCAATGTGGTAGTAAAGATTTTTGTCATTTCATCTTTAATTTCAAGACAGTATATAAAAGAACATACGAAAGCAATTTCACAATTTAAGATGGCTGAGAAATCCGTGCTGACGATACAAATTGTTTTAACTTTTATTATTTCTTTAGATATTGGCAGATTTACTATTGATCCTCACCTGCATAGTATCTCTGTATTCACATAAGGGTTAAGAGGGAGAAAAAAGTTGTATGATTTTTTTTTACTCAATTTCAGATAACTGTATGATCAATTTGTAGACATGAATAATATGATTAGTTTGTAAGTCTATCGGTTGTGAGAGACATTGTGAGAAACTGCTGATATTCTTTTGGTAGAAATCAGTTTTGATAAGTAATGTACTTAAATTATTCAGGTGAGTTCCTCTCTCATCTTCTCTTCAAAAGTGATAAGGAAATTGAATTTATTTCCAAACAAAGGAGAATAGAGCAAATTTCAGCAAAATTTTGAAGCTTCTTGTGTTCACGTGGCACAAATAAAACTTTCTGACCACACCAATTCACCAATGTAATTTTTTGCTGCATCAAACCAAAGGATTTATAGATTAATATCTTTATTTCTTTGTTATGTTTTATTACATTAGAAAACCATGCTACTCAAGAAAGCTGTTGAATCCCTATCTGTACTGAACTTCTACCAGAGATCAGACATGACAAAATCATATGATATTCATTAGATTCGGGAATATTTTCCAGATATTACAATTAACTTACAGAAGGGTGGATTGAACCAAATACACTTCTTATTTCTATTTCTAGTATTTTTCTCTTTCACATTTGAGAACCTTAGTATGCTATTGAAGCTGCTCTTCATTGAACCATCATCATCAGCCGTTATAAGTCCACTGCTGGACGAAGGCCTTTCCCATCTCCTTCCATGACAACCTATCTTGTGCTAATCTCTGCCAAGTCTTACCGGCAAACTTTTCTATCTCGTCCCTCCACCTTGTGTCTGGCCGTTTCCTACTTCTTTTACTATCCCATGGGCACCAATCTGTTAGTCTTTTCCCTCATCTATTGTCATCTCTTCTCGCTAGGTGCCCGGCCCATCTCCACTTTTGTTGTTTCATTAGTTGTATAATATCCTTTACTCTAGTCCTTTCTCTGATCCATGTTGATCTTTTTCTATCTCTTAGCGTTACCCCTAGCATTGCTCTTTCCATGGCTCTCTGTGCTATTCTAAGTTGGTTTTCAGCTCGTTTGGTTAATTTCCAGGTTTCGCACCCGTAAGTCATGGCTGGTATTATGCAGCCGTTATATACTTTTCGTTTTAGGCACATTGGCAAGGTGCTCCTCAGAATGTCTCTATTCATACCAAATGCTTTCCAACCTTTATTCCTATGAAATAAATGCTCTTCTAGATTAAACAGTAGGAATGTGGTTGAAAAATAATCTCATTTATAAGCAATTTTGTGTATGTTCTTTGACTGATTATACATGTATATAATATAAAATAAATACATTAAAACTATAAATAGCATAAAGCCTTTGTTTTTGGGAGCACACAACAACGCCACTGATATAAGTGTTTCATAGGAAGTCTTGGTTCTTACAGTGATTCTTCTTATATTGGTTGATGCTGCTATGAAAGAGTCGAGGACATGCCAAATGCCACAATGCCAAAAAGTGACAGAACGTGAAAGTTCTTGTAAAGGTGTGGCATATTTGCATGCTTAAAACTTTAGAGTAAATTTGTTGTCAGACCATCCTGAATAATTTCCAAAGTTTTCTGTGTGTTTTCAAGTGACACATTCTAAAAGCAAAGATACTGGTGGAATGGGAACAATGTAGAAGTTATAGGTAAAAGGTATACTTCCATTTTCCCCCCTCTTGCCCTTCATCCCTTCTCTACCCTCAAAGATCTTCCCAATGATGATAGGCTAAATCCTGGACTTCACCTGGCTTTAACCTGTTTTATATATTAGCTTAATAACCAGAGTATTTTATAGAATAGTTTGGACATCTGCTGGTTGGTCAGTCTTGTACTTATAACATCTACAATACCAATGCATTTGAACAAATGAGTAAACAGGTCTGGTTAGTCACTCAATAGAAACCGTCATATGACCAATGTTTTTTGGCAGCATGCTGGAGGTGATCAATTAAAGAAATTGGAAAAAGGGATGATCAATGAATAAGTTACTTATCTCACCTTTTGTTAGGCAGTGATCACTAAAAACATTTGAATTTAAAAAACAACCATGAATGCTGCCAGACACAAACTAAGGGATCAGTTTAACATAAATCTATATTGAAAATTGAACCCCCCACTAAAAACCTATGTAGGGGGTGATTTTTAAAAAATTAAAAAAAAACATTTTTTCTAGACATTATAGTAAGTGTTTAAATTTTCAGCCTGTACACGTGATACATACATAGCGAGCTTGCCAGCCTTCTAGACCAACTTAAAAACTGAAGAAACCTTTGTTGGCAGTTTTCTAATTTTGCATTTCATTTATTCTACACATTCTAGACATCGATGCCTTGCAGACAGACTCACTATCCAAACTAATCTTTTCTCTCATTGTTATTCTGTTCATTCTTGCCACAACTTCTGCATTGTGCTCTGCAGTTTATCCGTTCAAAGTCAACTAAACTGTCAGAGAGAGTCTACTTTCCTGCATATCAATGTTGCTTCATTGGTTCCATCAGCAGACAAGAAGACTGTAGAGCTCAAATTATACAGATGTTTGATTTAAAAGTGGAGCATAAAATTCCTTAACAGAATAGACATTGGAATCTAAATGAAGCCATTGACACTGTACCAAATGGGAGAAGCCATCTATTAGCAAGTTAAGAGATTTACATTAATACCTCGTCTGCGAACAAAGTCCCTAGGCTTAACTCACACTGTGCAGTGATGTTGCGAATTTAGATGATAGCATCTCTAAGAATTGTCCATCACTATAAGATGTCTAGACAGATCTCACTTAATTTTGTTACAGAACTTTTACATTTCTTGCAAAAGTAATTTCAGAAAAATTGAATAAGCTTTTGGCCGTACTGATTCCTACCAAAAAATTCTTCAAAAGAAAGAAAAAATGTGTCCAATGATCTAAAAGATACAATAAAAACATAAGGAAATGACCCTTTTCTAGAGCTGGATTCAACTAGTGTGGGGCCTGCAGCATATGATATAAAGGGGCTTCAAAAAATACAGATAAATATTAAAACACCTACATTTTTTAATTGCAAACAATTAATTTTTTCCATTTTCTATGCAGCCAGATAATAGGACAAATATGTCTGATATTTCAGTAATATTGTTACTTTATAAAAGAAAATGGAGAAATATATTACTTTGTTTTCGTTTTCATTGTATTTATGCAGCATATATGTATTACATAGATACCATGCTCTTATTAAATATTGTATTAAAATAATAACTCCAATTAAAGGTGATATTGGCTAAAATCGTTAATCTTAAACACCCAGTCATTCATAAAAGTTGAGTGCAGTATATTACTATAGTAATAAAGCAAGTGCAGAATCACTAAATCAGAATTGATTGCTTGCAAGCATTTAGCACAGGGCCCTTGAAAATGCAGGGCCCATAGCATATGCTATTTTTTCTATATAGTTAATCCAGCACTGCCTTTTTAAAAATTTCAAGTGCATACCTTAATTGCACTAAATGACTAAAGTGAGGGAAATGCTTGATATCTGCAGTTGCAACACAGAATTTTAATTTTGGTGGATGTTTTAGACTTTCTACTCATTTAGAAACTATCTGGGAATCCTGGTAGGTTCTGAGTATTTTACAAGTATTAATCTGACTATTTAGAAAAAGATTTAGGGTTTTCATCCAAAATTTAAGGTTTATAAAATACTAGAATCAGAATCTCGGTGCACTAATCCCTTTAGAATTAACTATAAAGTTATAGAATCTCTGAGCACTTATTTCTTGATAATGAGTGACAAACTGCTTTCTTCAATCCCCTTCCCCCAACCCCCTTCTCAATTATTCTTTTCTCTGTTTTTGCTTTTTTCCAATATACACGTACACAGATGCATATACATAGAACGGGAACTCACAGATTCATAATATTTTAATATATATAAAACCTTTTTGTGACAGACATTGCATATCAAACTCAGAACCAATCATAAGTGAAACAAGCATGGCAACCATTGCACCCTGAGCATCAAAATGAATAAGCAGTTTTTATCAATATTGTGAAAGCACAGTCTTGGATGTCCTTTCCACCTCTAGCCATTTTATTGTTGCCTTTGGCTGATTGTTGTTTCAGGTCACAGAAATGGTTTGGTTACAACATTTGCATTTCAAGAGATTTTGTAAAACTGTTTACCCTTTGTGTCTCTTGTGAGATTTTGATCTGCCAAATACAAATAACAAGGGAATAGCCTGTTTCTTTTATTGAACTGCTATAAAATCATGAATGCTGAGTCCTGAACAAGTTTTATTATTTTCTTTTCTTAGCAACAAAGAATAATACTTTTCTGTTATAGTCAGACCTTACAACTTGACCAGTTTTGTTAATTGATTCAGAGTTAATGCACTAATATTGATAAAAACTAAAACAGAGTCTGCAAAACTTCCAAGGTGAATCCTTGCGATGTAGGAATTTATGACTATTCACTGTTTATTCACTGAATTATTCAATCTTTGTCTCTAAGTTACTTATTTTAAGGTAAAATTTGCATTTTAAAACCAAGGCCGGCCCTTATGTCCCTAGAGCCCCAGGCAAGCTGAAGATTGTTGCTCTTTAAAGCCAGACTGAGCTTGCCAACAATCATAAGAATTTCCTTTTCCAATTGTTTCTCTTAGTTTCAGTAAAGTATTTAACTGTCAGATATTCCTGAAAATCTGACTTCACATCAGGGAATTTTCTTATTTTGACTGTTTTTATCCTGTTTAATTTGTCTATTTTCCCATTTATCAATTTGAATTTGAAAAGTCCTACTGTCTCAGACACATGACAGGCTCCCTGACTACTGCTCATGTTGCCGGTACATAGGAACGGTCCTGTCCAGAGCTGAAGGAAATGACCTGTTTCTTTAGGTAATGAATAACTTGAGTTAACTGCTTGTATCTTAGTTAAAAAATATTTGTCAATTTAAAATCAGGGGAGATAAGCGTGAAGAAAGCAAATAAAGAAATCTCTGGTAAAGAGTAAGGTTCTGATGAGCAAGGATTTTGAGGAGAGCAAGGATTTTAGTGAGAAATAATTATGATGAAAACAAAAAAGGACATAATTACATTAGAAATAGGTCTGGTTAGTCACTCAGTAGTGTGACCAATGTCTTTTGGCAGCATGCAGCATTGGGGGTGATCAACTAAAAAATTGAAAAAAGGATGATCAAGGAATAATTAATCTCTCCTTTTGTTGGGCAGTAATCACTTAAAAAGTCTGAATTTTCAAAAGACAAGTGTAAATGCTACTGGATACAAACTAAGTGACCAATTTAGCATGAATGTACATTGCAAATTGAACCCTGCACTAAAACCCTATTTAGAGGAGGAATTTTTAAAAGACAAAAAAAACGTTTTTTCTTGACATAATAAGGAGTAAATGTTTAAATTTTCAACATTGGCATGGCCTGTACGTGCAATACATGCATAGTCAGCCAGATCAGCTTAAAAACTGAAGAAACTTATGCTGACAGTTTTGGTTGACAGTTTCTAATTAAGATTATTCATAAATAGATAAATAGAAGTGAAACAGAAACTTGCCCTCCTGCTTCTGCCAATCAAAGTTGCAAATTTACCTGCTGAATAAGAGTACAATTTGAACAAGAACTAGATTTACGACAAATATCCTGCTTTCTCCTCTTTCCAATTCAGTGAAGTCTTAGATACATCATCATCAGACCCTGGTCTCTCTGCTCTGAAACCTTAATTCTCTTCATTTCTGCTAATAGACAGCCTCAATGTTGATCTTCTGCTCCTCCCACTAGGTAACTAAATCACCCGCAAGACTGAACCTTCAGATTACTTTCTTTATTGATGCTAAGAGATTTCCCGGCATGGCTTCTCATTTACTTCTTCATTTAATACATGTTGTTTGGAAATGAGTATTTCCTGTGACTGCTATTAAGATGATAATCTCAAGACCAGAGAATTGTACTTCCAAAAGCAGGGGCGGATCCAGAATTTTAAGCAAGGGGGTCCATTTTTTTTTACTCCATCTCTCTAATTAGACAATGGATCTAATAAATTTGTGTTTTTAATGTTAATTTATGATTATTTGGATTTTTTTATTTTAAAAATTTCTTTAGATATTAAAATTTCTTTTTTTAATTGTGCTTTGCTTGTGTCTGGCCCCCTGCACCCTGCTGGATCTATGCCTGAAAAGAGTAGTATATTTTGGAGACATTATTTACAAACCAGTTCTGCCAACAACAAAAAAAGTGATGGTAGAATTAGGGACTAAACAAGACATTAATCTTATACTGGAAAATGCAATCCTGTGGCTTCTGGAGCATCCATTTTTGATTTCTGATTTTTTTTCTCAAGAAATCAATAACTTTCAATTTTATTTCTAAGTTTGGGGCTTGCTTTTTCTGTTTTGTTTATTTTCAAAGTGCCTCCTGAAATTCTCAAATAATTCCTCAAGATTTAAAAAAAGAACTGTTGTTAATAGTAAAACATTTTTATTGTATCCAAATTTGTTATTGTTGTTTACACACATGTAGTGAGAAAATAAAATAAAAAAACATAATCCCCACAGCAAATTTACAGTGGCAGACATAATATCATAATGAAAAAGAAGAAAAAAAGGAGTTGATAGTAGGTGTGGTGCCACTGCCATAACGATCAAATTGAATGCGTTAGCAAATAGTATCAGAACAACAAAACATGGCTCACAGACCTGATTATTATCAAAATAAAACCAACAAAACTCTTTAATAGACACATTTGTCTGAAGAAAGTTGGATAATGAACAAGAGAAAACAACAATAAAGACAGGCCCAAAAATTCACTGAATATCAGTACTTATGATAACTTCAACTTTGTTATCATATAAGAAATATCTACAAATGAGAAAAAGAGCAAATAATGAACTATTACGGTTTTGCAATTTGCTTTAACAGATTTTTTAAAAGACTGGCTTTGCTAAATTTATAAGATTAGAAAAGAATTCAAAACAGGCCTGATTAGTCACTCAATAGAAACTGTCACATCTTTTGGCAGCATGCCGTGTTGGGGATTATCAATTAAAAAATTGGAAAAAGGGGTGATCAATGACTAAGTTACTTTTTTCAGCTTTTGTTGGGCGGTGATCAATAGAAAAGTCCAAATTTAAAAAAGAAAATAGCATGAATGCTGCCAGACTCAAACTGAGGGATCAATTTAGCATAAACTTATATATTGCAAATTG
>VCCN01006744.1:787536-802190 GCA_006491835.1 Architeuthis dux | reverse complement strand
AGTTAACATGTTTTGTAGTTCTTCGGATGCTTCTGATGTCATCAGCAAATCTTAAGTGGCTTAAGTGTACTCCATCTATACTAATATATTTCTGTGAAGTGAAAAAGCTAAATATTGGCTTAGGGAAAAGTTTTATTTTCCACAGTAAGAAGAAAATAAAACATAGATAGATGGATCCCATGAATATCACACATCTTAAAAGTAAATGAATTCATTCGATGCTAGAAGATAGACTAAGACGAAAAGAAAACATAGATAGATAGATCCCATGAATATCACACATCTTAAAAGTACATGAATGTATTCGATGCTAGAAGATACACTAAGAAGAAAAGAAAACATAGATAGATGGATCCCATGAATATCACACACCTTAAAAGTACATGAATGCATTCAATGATAGAAGACAAAGTAGCACAGAGACACCAATCTTCCTTGTGAGGAAGGCCTGCATGCCTTGAAAATTAGCATTTGAAATCCAGGCTTCTACGTAGGCTTGAACACTAGCAAAAGGCACTGGAGGCAAGCATACAACTACCTCAGCCACTGAGCAGGTTATAAATAGATAAATACATTGAAATCAAAAGAAAAGAATGAATGAATTTGTAAAGGTCTAAAGAAATTCTTGATCTTGGAAAGTTCTCCACAAATGGTGATATTTGATCTGAGTAAAAACTTTCACTGAATCAAATTTGTTGCCTTTTTACCCTAAACAGTTAACCAATTTATAAAATATTTATTTATTTTTGCTATATTTTTAGGACTTGGTGACCTTGTGTACTTTGGGTACTGGTACAACTTTTGGTGAATCTGTGTTGACCAACAAACCAAGACATGCCACCGTAGTAACCAGTGACTTCTGTGAACTGATACGTGTTGAGCAGAAGGATTTTAAAATCCTCTGGGAGGTGAGTATCTTCTTTTTTGTATTTTACTTTTATAAAGCAATGGAACTCTTCCATTGAATTCAGAGAAACAGAAAGGTTGACCTTCAAGAGTTTGTTTTTTTTTTTTCAAAGGGGGAAAAGTTTAAGTGACCAAAGGGCGAGATCTGTGAAAAGTGGATGAATAATCAATTTGCTGCAACCTATGGTAATGCATCATCATCGGCAGCATTTTAACGTCCGTCATTGGACATAGACCTTCCCCAAGATTCATCAGACCTGTCGATCGTGGTCATCGTGGCGCCAATAGAACATAACATTTTAGAACATTTTATTTTTGTGTGAAAAAAACGTATACAATTTGTATATACAAGCACACATCATAACAATCATATTTACACAATATCTAGGGCCTTAAACCTTTGTGGTGGTGTAATAAACATCATAATACTTCTTAAATTTATTTACATCTATTGATAGCACTACATATTCCAGTAATCTATTCCAAAGTCCTACTACTCGATTGCTAAAAAAGAATTTTCTGATATTCAATCTACTTCTATTTGCTTCTACAGTATATGTGTGGCCTCTCAGTCCCTTGTACCACCTACTAGTAAAAATACATTAGGGTTTACTACTTCCAAACCATGCATAATCTTAAACATTTCTATTAAGTTTCCCCAATCCCTCCTTTTTTCTAATGATGTTAACCCTGACACTTTTAGCCTATCCTCATAACTCATACTTTTTAATTCCGGTCCTAACTTAGTTGCCCATCTCTGGACTTTTTCTAAAAGATTTTTATCTCTCTCCAAGTATGGTGTACAGTACTCTAGGTGTGGATGGACATAAGTCTTATAAGAGAATTTATACATTAAAAGTTGGAACAAAATCAGTACAAATTAAACTTTCAAAATAAATAGCTTAAAGCATCAATTCAACTTGCATTTATCAAAAACAAATGTTTCCTAAACATTGTCCGCTGTGTAGCTGTTACAGAGTTTGTTTTGATGAAAGTTTCTACTGCAAAAACACGCTGTTGTACTGACCAACAATCAAAGCTGACTAAACTTCAAGCAGTGTACTCTTAGATCATCAAGAAGCCACCAGTTAAATCAACTTGTAACGAAAGAAACCATATGTAACAAGCCTGGCTGCTCCAAAGTCAAACTCTGCTCCTACTTCTACTTCCTAGCACAATTCTACTATAGATTTTGGAGGTATGCAAGACTTGTCAGTTTAGTGCAGGTGGTAACACACCAGGCTAGTGATCACTAGGTCATGAGTTCAAATCATGGTAGAGGAATGTGGATTTTACATCTGGTACCCTATTTTGCATTCAGGTCACCCATAGTTAACACTAACTTTGGGTCTCACTGTAGACTTGTTCCAGTTAGTTGTAGGATCATTTGTAGAATCCCATTAATCTTCCTAAGGAGGAGAACGATCTCTACACTCAATAATGCAAGCCAGGGGCCCATCCTACCCATAACCCCCTACCCCCACCCTCTGACTGGCCTGGCTGCGAGCGACAAGAAATAAATGAATGAAGAATTAATGTGTAAATCACTTTCGACAAGCATCATCATCATCATCATCATCAGCAGCAGCAGCAGCAGCAGCAGCAGCAGCAGCAGCAGCAGCACTAGTGACCAACCCCTTCCACTAAGCATTTGGGAAATAAACTAACAATTATTCTTTTTTTTTTCTCATCTGGAATCATTTTTTGTTTTCAAGGATTTAATTTCCTGTTGGCACAGTTAATATTTGTTTGGAATGATTTGCGGAAAAGAATCTGCTTTTCAGTTTTTATCATCTCAGGAAAAACAGCTGACTAGCAAAAAAATCTAAATGGCTTGCATTTGTATTTCTAAGCAGATCAATGTTTGAATCTTACCTTATCAAATATTGATATTATTAATAATATTTCTGGCAATCTAAAACAAATATCAAATAACCATATAGTGTGGTGAATGTTTGAATCATATTGTATCATGAAAAAAGCTTTTTTAAAAGATTCATTGATATTGCTCATCATGGAAAACATAAATCAAACAAACATGTAGCATAAAACATGTCAAACTCATTATTTAGAATGAATCATACAATTAATAGATTTTTTATGGTCATTAAAGTAAAGATCAAATATTCACAATGTGGTCAATATTGGAATGTTTTCATCAGATAAAAGCATTTAGAATGTGAATAGTCTTTTAGGTGTCATAAAAAAACAGGGAAGTTAATGTTGTGACCAAATGTTGAAATATTATTTTAAAAACATTTTCAAAGTGTTTTATCACATCAATAGTCTTTTCTGTGTTATAGACAATACCTATCAAATAAACTCTGAGATTTTGTGTCAAATGCTTTATCATCACCAAGAAAATAAAAACATTGCGCAACAAATTTAATCTTATTGGTTAATTCTCATAATCTGGAAAGGTTAATCTCAAAATATGGAAAACAAACCCACTTTTATTTTTATGAATTTATCATTTTTCTGCTTGTCTTTAGCCATCCATAAAACCAAAGATTGGTAAACCTAGACCTCGGCTCAGGAAATATTAGTAAAAACTCAAAAAAACTCTGTCTATAATTTAAACAAACTTGGTTCATAATAAGTTACAATTCCATTCATTGCCAATCATTTTCTGAATAAAATCTGCTGCTTCTGCGTGGAACTATGTTCTAGACTGGAAGATTCATGCAGAATTGTCCTCACTCTCTATTACTGTCCCATATCCCATCATATTGGGCTAATAAGAAAACTGGTTCAAATTGATTGATGAGGAGATTGAGCAGTCAGAATTTGAAACATTCAAGAAGTTTCTCCATAGATGTCCTCTATTTAAGGCTATTTCATAATACTTATAGACATAGAAACATTAAAAGTTAATGTTTACTAACTAAAAAAATAACCAAAATTAACATTTTTGCAATTGAAAAGGCAAATTATTTTCCAAATTTATTTATCTGGTTAAACCAAAAAAGAATTTGTAGTTTATACAGCCTAAAGTATAGAACCTTTCTTTAGCTGAGCTGAGCAGAGCAGAGCAGAGCAGAGCAGAGCAGAGCAGAAGTTGCTTCAAGATATATGTGGGAATAGATCCTAAGATCAGACAGGTCATGTCTTTTAGATTGCTGTTTAGTAACAGAAGTAATAGAATCAATCACTTCAGTGAAGTTAACAACAAATTAACCCTGGCGTTCATTTCTACTTAACTGACATTGAAAATGAAAGTGAAAGTGAAAGTGATTTTCCAAATTGCTGACAATTTACAAATGAGTTGGGAAATACGGAGGGAAGAAGAAATTAGAAAGAGAAAAGTTTTTATTCTCTTTCCCTTTTTATTTCATCTACAAAATTGTTCTATGATATAAGTATGGTTTTATACTAACAACCTGGTAATACATACCCCCCTCTCTTCTATGATATGAGTATGGTTTTATACTAACAACCTGGTAATACATACCCCCTCTCTTCTATGATATGAGTATGGTTTTATACTAACAACCTGGTAATACATACCCCCCTCTCTTCTATGATATGTGTATGGTTTATACTAACAACCTGGTAATACATACATCCCTCTCTTCTATGATATGAGTACGGTTTTATACTAACAACCTGGTAATACATACCCCCCTCTATTGGTTATTATTGTAGCTATCATTCTTACCAATTATTCAAACCTTTGTACCAGAGTAGTTCCATGTATGGATATGCATTTATATAAGTGAAGATTTCAATACCGATGGCATTTCCAAGGTCTCAGGTGCAAATATCAGGATGGAAACTATTTTGCTGATGACATTTTTTTTCTAAAACATTTTCCTTTGAACCTCAAATTAGCTTCAAAATTCAAAATCCTCTTTTGCTTTTCATAACCATTATTTTTTATTTAAGATTTGTTTTTCATTTTCTCATTACAATTGATTTATTGAAAAGAAACTTTCATTGGAAAAGTGTTTTATATCTGACATAAGAAATAGTATTGAAAAATAACACTCAATAGTCACTCAATAGAAATTGTCACTTGATCAAAGTCTTTTGGCAGCATCCCGTGTTGGGGTTGATCAATGAAAAAATTGGAAAAAGGGATGATCAATGAATAAGTTATTTCACTCACCTTTTGTTGGGCAGTGATCACTAAAGGCATCCGAATTTTCAAAAAGAAAAGTGTGAACGCCTACAGAACACAAACTAAGAGATCAATTTAGCATAAAACTACATTGCAAATTGAACCCCACAAAAAAGCTATTGAGGAGGGGAATTCATTTTTTTTTAAACTGTTTTTTCTAGACATAAGGAGTAAATGTTTAAATTTTGAGCACTCTAGCTCCATTGGTGCAGCTTGTACACATGATACATAGATAGCCAGCCAGCCAGACCAACTTAAAAACTGAAGAAATCCATGTTGACAGTTTTGGTTGACGGTTTCTAAAAATATATATTAATCTATCTTGTGTTAAGGCTGATTAACAAAGGGGTAGAAAACCTGCTCTAATAAAGTGAATGAAAACTACTTCTGATATAATTATTAAAATGCATGCATCTTAAATACATTTGCTATTTCAAATACTGCAGTCAAATATAAGTTCTTTCTTGATAAGGACATGTCAAGATTGATAGAGATTTTATCTTGGGGAAAATTTCAAAATCTACATAGATTCATGTCCTTCATCATTTAAAAATCACCTGAAGGCAAGGGTAGTCTCCCTTAATTCAAGATCACATCGCCCGATTAATTGAATTCAACAGCAAACATTATCTGATCAAATGGTTTTAATTTTATTAGATTTACACTCCGCTCATTAATGACATTGTCAAAATTCACACAAAAATTAAATAATGTCTGACAAATACAAACTAGTCGGTTTTAGCATTGTAATTTTAATTTGATTCTTATCTCCTTTAGTAATTCTATTTGACAACTTTATATAGAACGAGCAAGGTGACCTGGTATTGCCTAGGACAAAATGATTATTTTTTTCAGTCTCCTCTCTAAGTTAACTTTTACTCTCACTTACATTTAGTCTTGTTTGTTAAATGATACAACTCATCTGATTCTTTAACCCTGCAGGTAATAGCAAAATCAAAGCTCAGAGAATTATGACCCTTACATCCCTAAGGAGCCAGCATGGATGTCTTGACTAAACTCTAAGGAAAAACAATTAACTCAAATCATTTTGAAATTCACTTCCCACGAGTGCAAATATAACGCAAGGTCAGGTTTAATGTGGGTAGAGGTGAAAATTGTCCATTCACCCATGGCCTGTGCTGCATAGGCATCAGAGCTACACACGACCCTCGCCTTTAGTGCAATGGGGAGATGCTACCTTGGAGTTGGAATCTCCAGGTACTAGGTACATCTTCTTCAATTTTGTACCCTATCCTACCCAAAGTTTAGACAGAGGTGATCCGAGCAAAAAGGCAGGCAATCTGGACAGTTATGCCATCATACATCTGAAAACAAAAATAAGCGAGTTAAATCCTGTGGATCTGATCCAGCTGAGTTTTAAATAATTTTCATTACGAAAATTATTTAATTATTTTGTTTAACTCTTAAATTCATGAACTGCTGGTCACCACTCATAAATGACTGTGGAACTCTTCTGTGAATAGCATAAAAATTATTGAACTCTTTTGTGAATTGGATAGAAAACAAATTTAAAAATTTACCTAAAGTTAAAAAGGAAATGACTTTAATCACAAGTTACTTCCCTTGATATTGAATTTTTTTATATGAATTTAAATGTTAACCTGTATCTTAAAACACGAATTAAGTCCAACGGGATGAGCAATTGGTTTAAGCCTTGCAATGGGATTGAGACTGTAAATTTTATTTGTCTCAGATCAATTGTACTTAGAATATTTTTTAACAAATCCAGCATTAAATCAATTGAACATAGATGCTTTCATAAATCTGTCTTGAAATTTAATATAACAGGACCTTACCAGTACTCAGGATGATTTAAAAGATAAGCCATGTTTGACACAATTGATTGAAAACCAAAAACAGAATGAATGTGGGTATTTGTTGAGTTAAGACAGCAGTATTCAAACTGTGCCACCTTTCCAGGGGTTTTCGCAATATACTTAATAATTCTTCATTACATAAACGATCCCTTCACAGCTTTTACATGTCTTTATTTTATTTCTCTAATACAAACAGTATTTCAAGTATGTATTTTCTATTTGGATAATTCCATAAACAAAGCCAAAATCCAATACTTACATATGTAATGTAATGGGAAAATTGTCTTTTAAAGGGGTTCCCTAGAAAACAAGTGTGAATGCTGCCAGCCACAAACTAAGGGACCAATTTAGCATAAACTAACATCGTAAATTGAACCCCCACTAAAAACCTATTCTTTTGGTAATTTTCAAAAAACAAAAAAAATAATTTTCCCTACTAAGTGTGTTCAAAATTTCAAATTACTACTATGAACAGTTAGGGCTGCGCAAAGTCCAGATACATAGATACATATAAATGTCAGAACACATGAATAACCTAAACCCAGCAACAGTGTTTAAACCTGTCTGTTGTGGGTAGTGGTGATTAATATATTAAGATATTCACAAAACTTTACTATGTATCTTATGTTATCTCTCAGAGTTTCTTCTCTAATAGAATGTCTGCAGATATGAGTCTGCAGGGTGAGCCCGTTAAGAACAGAAAACACTCAGATGTGGAAATCATTAATTTCTCTACTTGCAAATTCAATTATACTAATTCAATGGTTATCTCCCCTTGTTGATGTTCACAAAAATTGATTAGCATCTGATCGATGGTTGGTGGAAAGAAATAGATCAGTTAACAAAGAATTCACAATCTAAATAGCATCAAAGAAAATTCTTTATCTCAGCCTTGGATCAAAGTGTCAAGGCTTTTTTTACAAACTTCATAGAAAACAATGTAGAGAAGAACTATTTTATTTGAACATTTTGAAATTTTCCTGTTAAAAAAGAAAAAAAAAACAGATGTACCTTCTCAGAAATTCAGTTTCATGTTTCTAGCATAGTCATAGTCCTGATCAAAAATTTATTTAGATTTTTTCATTTGTAGAAAATTCACAGAAAAAATAATAAAGGATTATAGATAAATATATACAACAGACTAATAGCCGGAAAGAGATAGATAGATAGATAGATAGATAGATAGATAGATAGATAGATGAACAGACTGAGATAGATAACAGAGAGATAAATATGTAGAGAGAGAGACTTGGATAGATAGATTGATTATATACTATATATACAATAGTGAAATAAATAAAATACAGTGTTTCATGTTTGATCACATTCTTCAGACTAGTGATCAAACATGAAACACTGTGTTATTAGACATTGAATTTTGAATTTTAATATTATCAGATGTTGAG
Organism: Architeuthis dux; assembly: GCA_006491835.1. Lineage (NCBI taxonomy): Eukaryota > Metazoa > Mollusca > Cephalopoda > Oegopsida > Architeuthidae > Architeuthis > Architeuthis dux. The sequence continues at coordinate 793,920 of VCCN01006744.1, read as the reverse complement.
CACTCTCTGATTAAATATTATCAACAACATATATCGGTCTTCTTACATATGATATGTATTTTTTATAATACTCAGAGAGAGAGAGAGAGAGAGAGAGAGAGAGAGAGAGAGAGAGAGAAATGAGAAGATTGATGGAAACAAACATAAGAAGCAATGTTTAAAACTTCAAGGTAAATTTATGTTTTGAATAAACCAAAGATGTCCACCCTGACTTCAACTTTATCTTTTATTTTCATGAAAGCATGATATACTTAAACAAACTGTCTCACCTGTGATGCATATCTCTCACTGGTCAGAGTGGGGGAGCAGGGGAAAAGTATTTTGATAAGCATCTGTTCATCCCCACTGTGTATTACTTGGTCCTCGTAGCAGCCATATTGGTCTTATTAACTTTTCTCGGGTAAAGATTGCGTCTAACAGATCTATTGCCTTCTGGAAGGCCTCTGGAATACTTGTGTTATATCTGCTACCATTTTGCCATTTCCAGAGAAGAAGTATGAATATGATGCTTGCATATTTTGGCATGTCCTATGCCAAACAGGTAGAATTTTTTATTTACTTTCCTTTTCTTTATGTCTTTTGCTTTTGTTCCTTTTGTGTGAATAGATGGTGTGCTAGTGTGTAGTTCATGTCGGTACCTTTCTTTCTCACCAACATTTATATTTATAAAAAAAAAAAGGAAAAAATATATATTTCATTTGGAATAAGTTCTCTTTTAATCTTATGCAGAATGTGATGTGACGTGTAACAAAGAGTATAAATCGCTATAATAATGTTACATTTTTCTATGGTAATGATGATATATTAAATGTTCTTTCTATTTCACAAGTCTGCATTAAAGATGTAAACTTTATGTTGCTGATGCAAATATTGATACCTGTTGCACAATGTTTACAAACAAAGGTCACCACGCACGGATGCCCACATCAGGGTATTTTATTCAGCAATTACAATAAATCTCCATTTTCTATACATCGTGACATGGCCTACCACTGTGATCTCAACGTCTAACAACATGAAATGATACTAAGTAAAAGTCAGTGCATATTATATGTTTTTTTCCAGGATTTCATTGCCCATAATTAACAGTGCGCATTATATATGAGTGCGTGTTATACACAAATAAATAGGGTAGCTCAACTCATTTATATACAAACCTTACTTAGAATTGTAAAAAGGTTCTTACCTTTTTACAAGATGATATCATCAAGTAGCTGAAAAATTTGGATAACACAAGATTTAGCAAATGCAGAAAGTAAGATATAATGAAAAATATAATTCTTTTAAGCATCGATCTGACAAAATAAAGCTTTTGTTTCTTTTTTCAATGTAATTTTTAGTTTTTAAAAGATATAATCAATCTTTATTTCAAGAGCTTCTCCATTTCTCTTTTACGTGCAGTGTTAGTCAAATAATAAAATAATTATGAGATGGTAAGATGTCTGAAAAGCACAATTATCAATTGAATCCGCAAGGTTTTCTGTCTTACAAAACTAATTTTTGAAGCAAAGAACAAATGAAACCATTGTACCTGTATCTATGCAGTTCTTTTCAAGGAATTCTTTTGTATTTTTGTTATTGTAAAGTAATCTATTCCCACCTTATGCTGAGTGTTCACAACTAAGAAGACATAATGTCATGATTCTCATTGATACTTGGTTGTCTGTTAATCATTTGGATTATTGTCTGCTGTTTCTGCTGTTGCTGCTGTTGCTGCTGCTGCTGCAAAGCCAGTGCTTCTTTTATTTCCTTATTAATATTAGAAACCGTCAACCAAAACTGTCAACATAGGTTTCTTCAGTTTTTAAGTTGCTCTAGCTGGCTTGCTGGCTGGCTATGTATGTATCACGCATGATAGAGAGCTGAAAATTTAAACATTTACTCCTTATTATGTCTAGAAAAAAGTTGGTTTTTTTTGTTGAAAATTCCCTCATAAATAGGTGGGGGAGGGGTCAATTTACAATGTAAGTTTATGCTATTTTCTCTTAGTTTGTATCTGCCAGCATTCACACTTGTTTTTTGAAAATTCAAACTTTTTCAGCCCAACAAAATACAAGAGAATTAACTTATTCATTGATCACCCCCTTTTACAATTTTTCTAATTGATCACCACCAACACAGCAGAAAGACATTGATCACATGACGGTTTCTATTGAGTGACTATTTTAGTCATAAAATTCATTGAAAATTCAAAATATTCTAGACCAGAGGTTTTATATTCCAATTACTGCTATTTTCTGAATATAAAACATTCTGGATTATAATACAGTAAACTATAATGAACTAATTGTGTGTGTGTGTGGGGGGGGGGGGTCATTAAAGCTGAAAGTTTGTTATATCGTTCAGTAAATAATAAGTAAGTTTGCCGCATTTAACGAACATCGTTTTGTAAATCCAAAGGCAGCTTGGTTGTCTCTCATTCTATGCAATGTTCCCTCCTAAAATGCCACAGCCAGCCATCACTACACTTGAAATCGCTTGGCCTTAATGAGCAGCCAGCCTCTCTGCAGAATGCTGAATATCCCAGCCTCAGGTTGGCACTCACTCAACTTGCTGTTGCTTGTATCACTGAAAGACTGCTTCATCCAGGCCTCAACCTAAATAATTCCACCCCCTGATCTTGTTCTTTACCTTCAGAATGTTGTGGATTGTCGTCTTTTTCATGAGCTCAGCCCAGCTCTTGCCACACTCGTGTTCCTCAATAACTTCCAGCTTCGTCTTCAGAGACAGTATATATTCCTCTTGAGCTTCCCTGAAGGAGTAGATGTAGAAGCAATGGCAGAAATGCATGCCAAAAACCCAATGCGGCAATCACAGAACGAAAAATGTGTTGACACGAACGAGTATCCAAGCAGACTACACCATAACTATGCACGCACATACCAGAATTCCTTCACACCAGCGTATCTCATCAGTCTTGGCATGTGCACAATCAATGATTGGTTCTCGCATTTATCGAACTTCAGGAGCAGCGAGTGCAAACCCATTTATAGGAACATTTGGTAAGAATGGAACTGATTCCAGCCTCTGTGATTGTTATCCACACAGGCACCCAGTCTTCTTTGTCATTCCTACAGCCCCAGTCACTAGGAGATGGAATTGTTGATTGTGGCTGTATACATGATGTTCAGATGCCACATGTATAGGCTGTTCTCTTCACATTCTGTATATGTGCATCCTACAAGAAAAATTACATGTATTGCCTTTAATGAGGTCAGTAAACATCATTGACACTGTCTGCATCTGCCCCTGTCATACAGAACTGTTTAGTGCTCAAGAGTTTTGAAGTGGACAACCTCAGCAGTAACAGGATAGCGGGGATTTTTTGCCATGAATAGAAAAGCTTCTGTTATTTCGCCAAAATGCTTCCAAGTTGACCATTATGTCTTCTTTCCTTTTCTTCTGAATGCAATGCATAAATGTCAGTCCCAGTGAAACTGTGAAAAACTGGAAGTGCTATAGACTTGTTTTTGCCAAGTTTTGTGCTGATTGATCATACATCTTCCTCTCCTTTCCAGTTCCAAAATACCACTACCTCCATCTCAGGAAATGTGTCAGTTATAGAAGTGCCCAATAAGTAGAATCAATAAGTTGTTGTGTCCACAGTGAAGTGCATGCATCCTGCGTACAATTATGCACACATCAACTTCTTCATATGGTGAATCTTGCATTTCAAGACCTGTTCCGTTGCGTACTACAGATTTGTGTTGAGTGATGTAGATGTGTTGGTCTGATAGGAATTATGTATTTCTAACTGTATGGCTGATAAGTTCATTCAACTCTACCTTGATCTGAGAATTTCTTATAAAGTCTTTGAAATGGGTTTCTGTGAGATTTTTGTAGATCCAGATACTTTGATTCTATATCCCACACCTATGTTTTCACAGGTTCTACTTTTAATGCTTGACTGAAAGTAATGATCTTGTACAATTGGTGGTGGTGGTGGTGGTGTTGTTGTTGTTGTTGTTGTTGTTGTTTGATGATGATGATGATGATGATGATGATGATGATGATGATGATGATGATGATGATGATGATGATGATGATGATGATGATGATGATGATGATGATCTTTCCTCATTTAGATGCTTTGTGCTTTTAGAGTGTCTTTACATATGCTGATAACGTTGGAATATCAAAAACATGAAATCCTTTTAATTTTTCATTTTCTTTTGTATCTGCATGGTAGATAAACCTAACTTTATTTTAAATGTTTGCGTATTTTGGGTCACACCTACAGCTCCACCATCCCCCTTCTCTTTGCAGTTCTCCCGTTTATGACCCGATCTATAGGCATAATTGAAAAATGTTTGCCTGACTTGTTCACAACCCAATTCCTTTCAAATTCAGACTTATTTTTCTCAGGTAGGGACATCATATCTCTCAGGAGAATTCTTACCAATCTACTGCAATTATAGTGGTCAAGGCTGAAGAAGAGCCACATTAGGCTTGAGAGAGCCTCTACATAGACTGAAATTCTTCTGCCGATGTGCTCTGATGACAATTTGTAATTCTGTCTGTAGTATAATGTCCCAGAAGAGAAATATTGGAAATGATTTCATACTGTTTCTCCATTCCTGGAATGGTTGATTCGTCTCAGCAGGAATATGGGCTTGTTGTTGAAGCTTTGCTAGAGCTAGAGCTGTTACCTGGTGAACATGTCTGGTTCTTATAATGCTTGTGCTGCGTCACTTGTTGGTATGCCTGCTTCAGTGATTGCAACAAGCCATTCCACATTCACTTTTCAAGATGAAGGTCATCAAACATTACTAGAAACGTGTCTTCACCAAGTAACTCTGGGAAGCGCCACTGAATTTGTTTTGCTACTGCAAATATTGGACAACCACATGCCATCACGAGGACTTGCTGTGGGTTGAGGAAATATGTTGTATTCTTCATTTTAAATCTGACTCATACCATCCAGCCATTTTGAATATCTCGAGAACAGGTTGCACTAGATGTAACTTGGCAATCATTCAGAGGTGACCTTACTGCACATGCATGAAAAAACACTCTCCTGTGAGGTTACTCAGTCTGCAGTGAGACGCCATCGATGGGATCTGTCGCATTCATAATGACCGAGCTTGTCCATTCTCCATGTCTCGTCGAGAGGTTTTTGTTTTATTATGACCTTAAAATAACTACATAACTACCCGAGGTCATAATATTGATGTCAATACTAAGTAATGTGTTATGGTTGAATTACTAGGAGTTCTGGTGTTAGTTTTCTCCAAATTTTATTATTATTTTTGGTATAATTGGTAGTAAAATGTGTTATTAATGACCTTGAAATGACCTCTAGTGGTCACATGATTCATGGGGGTTGTAAATAAGGTCATTTTTGGAATCCTCAGGGTCGAATTAGCTACTTTTATTTTAGAATTAAATTCAAGTTTGTAAGCAATTTTGTTTCCCTTTTTAAACATATATAATTCTAATTGCAGCCTTTTTGGAAAATGGCCGCCACAGCCATAATATAATTAATTTTAGTTGGATCCATTGAAAATATTATTCTCATATACCTAAGCTATCATTTCTGAAAGTTTGGTAATTCTGTCCAGCATGTAACACTTCACCTCATTATTTGCACTAAGGGAGCAGACTACTAAGAGAGACGTTACAAATATCATATAAAAAATATATATAACATAGAATCAGCCAAAAATGTATTTTTAAAAAAAGAATAGCAGACAAAAAACATCAGTTCTCATAAAAGTTTCTGTGAAATTTTCAGAACAGATATTTGTATCTTGTGGAGATTTTGTGGTGAAGGATAAACAAAAATAAATCATTAAGACAGTTGAAGTTACAGTGAAACTAATTTATTTAATTCTTTCTATTCATGAAATAAACCCTGAAAGAAAAACATCTGCTTCTATGTAACTCAAATATTTCTAATTTAAATATCAACTTAATTTTCATAAAATGTGCCATGATATCACAGTGTAACTAAAGCAATATTTGGATCTGGCTGTTGTTTTTTGTCAAACTAGCAAAATCATTGTTGATTCATTAATAAAATGTTAATTTGCAAACAATGTAAAAATTGAAAATATTACTGATTTAATTTTAATTAATTTTTCAATTCTAAATAATTTGCAATTTTTTTAGATTCTCCCTCTCACCATTAGACTAGTTTTTGGTTGAATATATATTGTTTCTCTGAAATATTTTGCTGAAATATTTGTCATGTCTAAAAAGAAATATTGCTTTAATTTCATTTAAAAGTAAAGTCAGAAGAGATTTGGTTTTAGTGCTAGAAATATTACAAACCTTTAGAACATTCATGTCATTTTTTAAAACCATTGGACTCATTACACAGAACACTCAATTTGATTCTTTCGATATAAATTAAATAGGCTGGGGCCAGCAGGGCCTACCGTG
>VCCN01006744.1:597664-609913 GCA_006491835.1 Architeuthis dux | reverse complement strand
GTGTGTGTGTGTGTGTGTGTGTTTGACTCTCCGGTGAGAGGGAATTGCAAGAATTTTGAGTTATGAATAATTTTAGCCCTAAGTCATTGGGGTCATCATGCCGCATTCATGTAAACTGAAGAAAATGTATTTATTGACCTGGAAAAAGCTCAAGGTCTTAAATTATACAAGCACTGATTTATTTTCAAGCTTTATCCTATTGAACACTCATATATACATATGCACTATACACATGCATCTACCTTACTTAGTCCATGCCTACACATACAAGTGACAAACATACCTACTTATATACATATATCTATATTCATATACTTGTCTACACAGATGGATGGTTATCCAGGCAGTTCTTTTGTTGTCTATCTCAGTACGCTTGAATGAATGCTTTCTCTACAATAAAATACAAGTTAGTTGTTCAGTCAGTTGTCAGGAACTGATTCCTTTATTATTTATATATTTTTGTTCCTCTTTTTCTCTTACATTCTTGTTTTTGTCCTTTCTTTCTTCTTCGTTGTTCAATTTTTTCTTTCTTTCTTTTTCTCCTTCATCTTTTATGGTTTGCTTGCTTCTTTTCTTTCTCTTTCTTACTCCATTTCTTTTTTTCTCTAACTTGTTGTTTTTGTTATTTTCCTGTCATTTTTCTCCATTATCCCATTTCTTCTTTCTCTATATTTCACACTTTCTTCAGCTCTTGTCCTTTCTTTCACTTTTCTATCTTCATTTTCTTTTCTTTTCCCTCTATATCATCTATTTTATTCTGTGTCACTGTTTCCCTTTCCTTTCTCATTTATCTTATCTCTTTAAAACTGTTTATTACCTTTTCCTAATCTTGGATAAACAAAACTTGTGCTTATTTTCGATATCTTCATCTTTCGTCAAATCGATTCTCCTTTCTTATCACCGGAACAGAAGAGAGCTGTAGAGAGGAGGGTCATTCTCACCACTAACCACAGCGGTCATTGTCACAACAACTTCTACGATTTTTATTATTTACCAAGGCCATAGTTACTATAACAACAACAGCTGGGCTAAACGTGGCGTTACTTGTTTGTTGGCTTAAAATGTGTTACTCATACAAAAGCCTTAACCTTACCGTATTAAATTTGTTTGTGGATATGCTTTTGTGGGGATAACCATTGATTTTTTAAAAAGTATATCCGTCTGTGTAACCGTTGTACGTCAGGGTGCGCACCCAGATTTATATACATCGCACGGTCGCACCTGTTGAATTAAACTCTCCACCGCGCAATTGACGTAAATGTGTGCGTGTTGTTAAAGCTGTGTTAAGTTGTTGCACTTTTAAAGGAACTCGGAAAAACTCTTGTGGAAATGCATCAAACACATTTTATAAAAAAATATTTTTCCTAACTGCTGATGTTATTTTTAACTTTTAATATTTATTATTTTTCTCTACGTTTGTCCAGATCGACATCTCTCTCTCCCTCTCTCTCCCCATTCATTAGTCATCTAGAGAGGTCCTTCCTTTCTTTATTCCTTCCTTTCTTTCTTACCTGCTCCGGTCACACAAGCAGCAGTTATAAAAATTAATAATAACTCATTCTCTCTTTTCTTTCTATTATTCATAGACAAAATAATTACTTCTTCCGACAAAATAATGGCTCGTCCTGCCTAAGCGACCCTCTCTTATGAAAACATTACCTGTTGTTCTTCTTACCTGATGATGATGATGCTGATGATGTTCGTTTCAAAAGTGACAAAAGGTCTTTCAGTGTAAACAAGACAAAAAAGAAAAGGCAAAACAAAAAAAAAACCATCAGCAGAAGAGGATAACATTTACGTAACTGGAAACTAAGAGGTTTTGTGTTTATCCAATCCAATTAGTTCTGACGACTTTCCAAACATTTTCTGTCGTCGTTCCTGGATTGGAAGAACCTAATCCAAACATGACTGTCGTCGTCGTCGTCGTCGGATGGTGATGAACAAGAAAGTTTGTTTCTTGGGAAAAGAAGAAGCAAGATAATATTTCACATTTTGTCTTTTCTTTTCAATGGGGCGAATAATAATGTGGAAAACTTACTATCTTTGGAACCACTACGACAGAGGTAGGATACGTTTTTCTTATCTCAAATTTAGTTTAAGTAAAGAATTTATTATTAGCCGTTCGTCAATTTCTTTTTTACTTTTCTACGCACTGACCGAAACAAGTTGAAAGATATTTTTTCTGTTATTAAAATAACTTAAAATCATTGACTTTGTTGAGGAAAACTTTTCGTCGAACTTCATCTTAATTTAATCAAAAAGTTTTAAAAACATCGCGTTGTGTGTTTTTGTGATAGAAAAAAGTAAAGACTAGAGATAGTTACTGTGTGTGCATGCGTTTTTATTTATTTATTCACAGAGGAAAACATTTTGAGGTTAGAGAAAGGTTTGTTTCGAATAAAATAAAGTTTAATTTTTACTTATATTTTGCACTGATGAAAAAAAAAAGGCCACGAACAATCTTATTGATTGCTCAGGCGCGTGAGTAAACTAGGGTTGAAGAGTACCGGTTAAACTGGATACTCGAGGTTTTATTTTCAAAATAAATACTAAGATTTTACTTCCATAAGTAGACTAATTTAAAAATGTTAAATTACAATCGATTATGGAAGAGAGTTAGGAGAAAGATTGAAATTTGTTATTCATTCTCGCTTGTTTTTAACACAGAGGTAATTGACAAGACGGTTGAATAAAGTTTTCTTAACTACAATATTTTCCTCGCATAAATCTCAAACAATTTAAGTTAATTTTCTGTTTAAATCTCAATTTCTGTGCCTCGCTCGTATTTTTCCTCCACGAAATACGAGGACTTTTAGGGCACAGAACATTTTTGTTCACAATTGACCCTTCTCTCCAAACCATCATCAGCTGATCAATGGCTTTGATTCTGCTGATGAAGAAGTTTGACTCATTTAAGAACTTTAAACTCTGTGGAAAGGTTTTAGTGAAAGAAATCCCTTCAAGATATCAGGAATGTATCCTTCTGATGACAACTGAAATTTTCACTTTCTGTATTGGTTCAATTCAATGGTGTCATTTTGGTGAAATATTTTGCTGTTTTCTGATCTTGTGTTCTTGTTTATTTCTTCTCTTCAAAAACGAAAGCAGTAAAGAAAGAACTATTCGTGATGTCCAAAAATTGTTAAAGGCCTTCTTTTTGTGATTGTAGAGAATAGTATAGTATAGAAGAGACATACGCACGCAATATTATTTGGATATGAAACTCAAAAATTCCATATTAAATTTGATTTTGAAGGTTAAGTATATTTTTCTAAATTTCATTTTAGAACTATTAACCGAAAACCTTTTGGAACGTCAAAAACCTGATACAACAAAAGATTACAAAAGCGAAACAATCGGCTTTTTGGGGACATGTACGGCGTAAATGTTCAACTCTAACTGACGTCTTCATGTTTTTAGTAAATAGAATTTAATTTTTTTTTATAATCTCTTACAAAACCTGATTTTGTAAAAGTAAATTTTTCACCGTTTGATAACATCTTTGTTGACTAAAATGTGTAATGTATTGTAAAAACTTTTTTTTTAAAAAGAAAAAGATATTGCATTATTACCGTATTGAACAGCAGGGTAACTTTGAACAACAAATTAAAACTGCGCTGTTCAATGTTACCACGGTTTACGCTAACTGAAAGTTTTTACCAAGAAATGGGTCAATGCTACCATAACATAAAAATAACTTTTATTATGGCATGTTTAGGTTTTATATCAGGCTAAATTATATTAACTACGAACAAAGATAAATTCAAACAAGTTTCTAGTTTAGAGAAGTCAGTTTGAGACATCCTTTCAAGTGAGTGATCACGTGACACCAATTGTCAAAAATGTGTTTGGTACAATCTGTAGGTACAAATCTTTCCGATAAATTTCAAAGTGGATACTCTTTTCTAAGAATGTCGCTTTTGCAATAACTCTTCTTAAAATCTCAGTGGCGGCGCCAGCCATTGGGACACTTTTCCCATCATCCTCATAGTTTTCTGGCCGAACCTTGCCGTGATGGTACAAAACGCTGGCGCCACCACTGTCTTATCTAACCAATTTATGATAACTTTACTGTTTTTGAGTCCAACATGTTATCAAATTAACTTCACTGTTCTATGAATATTATTCATTTATCTTTATTTTTCTGGCTTTGAATCACTTTCCTGTGCTTTTACTGGTTTTTTTCCTATAGTTGCTAAAGATATTCTCACTGAACTATAATGTTTCTGTGGAGAAGTGATTTTCAGCTTAGACATTTTTTTTGTAGAATTCTACTCTCTAATGGTTAAGAATGGGGATAGTTTGCTTGATATTCACAGGAAATCGGTTTTGCTTTTGGATAGAGACCAAAAATAGACATAAGTTCTTTTACATTGATTTTATGTATTTTACTTAAGTCCAACATGTTCATAAAATCATCCCAGTTCTGTATGATATGGTCAGACTATTTTCCTTGTCTATATGTTCATTTATTTACAATGTTTCGGCAGTTTACCCTCCAGCCCTCATCAGGTGTTCTTGGTTCTAGAATGTGCAATCACGTCCCAGAACACATGCTCGTATTAGACTAGATATGTTGCATCCGTTTTTTTAATATATTTATATCCTTATACATCAGTGTTGTGTTTCGGTGCCAAATTCTGAGTTGCTTCCCTTTGACCTGTTTGGTGATCTGTTTACCTTTCAAGAAATAGCCTTTTTGATAAGAGGTTCCCAGATGCTATTTATATCAATGCTCGGTCAGCTAATTGGTTTGACTGAACACAGTATGTGTATCGCTTCCTTCAGACATTGTATTTGCCAGTTGTTCTCCCTGTCTATAATTTGAATTTTATTCCATAAGGGGCTGTGTCCGCCCCTCTACTTCCATGTATGGTCAGCCATGCCAGATTCCTGTGTTCTTAGATTCTTATTTTTACAGGCTGACATGTTTCACCCTTATAGTGTTTACTTCAGCTACACAGCCAAAATATTGTGAATAAATGAACATATATACAATGAAAATAGTCCAACCATATCATACACAATGATTAATACACCCCGTCTAACAAAATTCAGACAAGAATCCCAGTTTATGGTCTTAACATTGAAGCATTTAAAATTTTAAATGCCAAATCTGTATCAATCAATTTAATAATCAATGTAGGCTAACATGACTGATTTCTGTATCTAGTATAGATATTTAATAAGTTTAGCTCAATATGACACAAGGCCATAAGTGTAAAGCACTCTGTGATGATCAATATCACTACAGTTGTAATGGTCTTGTCAACCATTGATTTGTGGCAAGGTGCCTATTCATGGATTTCAAATGCTTTTTTCATTGTCAGGATTAGTTTCTTGGTTATCTTCTCTCTCTAAAACCGGGGTTCTCAAACCTTTTCTTCCAGTGTACCAGTTTGTCCTGTCTTGTCAGTTTTGACTTCTCCCTTGTGAAGAATATAGTGTAAAATGTATGAATACCATAAAACAGATAACAGTAGTATTTGAATTCTTTCAGTTCATCTTTCATCATTGCAACTCGAGCTACCATTACCTCTTGGAAACCATCTCACTTCTGTGTGAACCAAAAGTGCTTCTTCCTCAACATTCAATTCTTGAAACAACAAATACAGTATCCTTGTGTTCACAGGACTAAATTCGACAAATTTCAAACCTTGCATACCCCTGTAATTTCTTTTATGTACCCCTAGGGGTACGTATGCATAACCCAGTTTGAGAAACCCTGCACTAAAAGATATATTTTAACTTTTAACTGCTACTACTTTACTTTTATTGTTCTTATTTTTTCTCTATGAATGTAATTCAATCTTCTAAAAACTAATAACTTATTTGGGACAGTGCCTGGATAATACACAACTTTGTGCATTTCTTTTGGAGGAATAGTGCACTTACACAAATCCCTTTTCCTATTATTGTTAACAACACAATTTCTCTAGCATTTCTTTTTGCAGTGTTAAACAAGCTAACTAATTAATTTTAATAACATTTTGGGACATTGAAAATTTACAAGATCTCAATTATTTCAAGTCATTTGATACCATATATAAAAGCAAATGCTATCTAGCTAATAGAATGGACTATAATAATGATATTTTCAATATTTGGTGGTATAATACAATTTGCTTTTAGGTTTGCATAGTACAAACTGCCTATGTAAAATGTTAGAATCTGAATACGTCAGAGTTTGTTACATTTCTTAACATTGTCTTTTGCAAGAGTTAATATTATTTTATTAAAATGTAACTTAGCAGATGATCATTTTTTGTGAGTTTTCCAATATTAGACAACACAGAGAAAAATATTTCTTAGTTATTCTTACTCAACCTAACAAATGCAAAACCTGTTATTTACAGAGACGTAAATGTTTACTTCCAATATGCGCTGTTTACTGAGTGTTGTAGATTGATGGCCTTACTGAATTAGTGATCAACGAAATAAATTTAAAAAATGAGATGAAGTTAAATATTATAATTTACATTGAATTTTTGTCAATGAAAAAAGCGGAGGGTTACAGGTAACACTATGAATTAGGTAGAGTTGTTGTAATAGAAGAAAGTGGTAGAGGGAGAAACCAAAACTACCAGCAGTAAAACTAACACAGTCTATCAGTGTTTCATTGCCAAACAATCAATTTCTGACCCAAAACACAAAAACTTGTTTAAGAAATGTTATTTTTGTAAGAAATGTGTTCCATTCATAAGAAGACTGAATGACAAAAATCCTGGTATAAAAAGTAATTTTTTCTGATGTTTAAGTCCGAGGATTGGCTAGAGAATGACTGCTGGTGACCTCTAAGATTAGCCCACGTTGGAAGTCGATATTTATTGATTCTCCATACGAAATATCAGGTCAATCGGCTTTGTAGTTTTACCAGAGAAGAGGCACGGTTAAACAAACAACCAAACAAACAGATTGCTCAAATATTAGTATAGATAAATTAGATTCAATTAAAGATGTATTCAATGTGGGTCAGAGATAGGCTATAAAAATGTTGAGGTGCAGCTAATTTTAGTATCTCTCATGATTTTCTGTATTTATATATATTATGATTTACCAATAAAAAAAAATACACCTGATATTTTAGTGAGAAAAAAAAAGAAGCCAGGTAACGGCCAAAAACACCAAACTGAAATGGTTGAAAAAAAAGCCAAATTCATGAAATTTGGATTAAAAAAAGCCAACCTGGCCAGAAGCTTGCTGTGGGTCGGAAGCAAATAAAAAAAAAATCACCCCTGTTCATGAGTGTGAAAAACCTTTTGTTTCCTGGATTCCCAAGTTGATCTGATTATGCCATCTTCAAAAGTTTTGCAAAATTGATAATTACTAAATTATCAGGATGTTGAAAATGGCCTAAACAGCCGTAACATGTACACCAGAAGGCATACACCAATACACAAGGCGGAACTACGTTCATAAAAGGTTTTAGAATTTTAATATTTTATAACGTCTAGAACACTGAAATTGAAAATATTTTTAATTTCCATAGTTTATTGAATTACTAAATTAATGAACATTCTTTAGAACAGCATCAATTCTACACATAAAACGTATCATAGTGTAAATAGACACATTTGTAGTTGTTTGAAATTTCTTGTATAAATCAATAAAGCAAGTTCCTCAATATACAATGAATGAGTATAGTAAACTGAATAAATGATTAAGTCTTAAAGTAAGCGAATGTGAAGTTACTGACACAGTTGCTGCAGATGTTGATTGTTTTTTTTTCAAGTGAAATTAGTCGAAACTTGGCACTACTTATTTCATTTAAAGGATAATTAATTTTAATTTTAACTTTGGTGTCAGATTCATTAGTTTTTCAGATTTACTGGATTAAGCTTTTGATGTGAGCCAGTGCGAATTCAGGTTGTGACTCCCTCAATATTAGGCTGTTACATATGAAATGTTGTTTGTTGAATAGTAAGATGAAGGATGATATAAGCAACAAAAATCAACTGTTTTTTTGGTTGTTTATATCACCATTAAAATGAAAATCTGACCCATTTGAAACAATAACCTTTTCCCAACAAACCTCTAATCATGATATGCCATCCATATAGAATTCTTTAGATTTAGTGGTCACAAATTCAGTAAAAGCACAAATTATGGTTTCCCTCATATTGAACCTTTTATTATTGATATGAAGTTCAAAATGCTTGAAAAGATGATAATCTGTAAGAGAAATGTCAGGCGAATATGGAGGATGCTGCAAAACTTCATATCCTAATTTTCTAAGCTTAGACACAGCCAGCTGATCAGTGTGGAATCAGGCACTGTCATGGAGCAATTCATTCAGTTCATGTGGGAGCCATTTTTCCAACTTTTAAACCTTTTGTATGACATGATATGGTCGAAGTCCTAAAGTCACCAGAAAGTGCTCGAACCAGAGAGACTGAATTCACAGTTGAAAATCGTTTTTTACTAGAAACTTTGCACACTCATAATAGAATCAGATTCAAATCAAGTTAAGATGGGGTAGTAGAATCTGTTCATCAACTAAACCGATACTACGCCTTCATTTTATGTAGTCACAAATAAGTCTTGGACAAATGCAATCAAATTTCTTAAAACAATTATTGGAAACTTACGCAAAAATACATAAGCAGTGAAACAACATTAATAAGGTATTTGGAAAATTGACCTACAAATATTTACAACTATAAATAAATGTTATACACATTTCTATCATTGCTAAAATTTCATGTTTAATCATAGGCGTAGCAAGATAATTATGCCTTTCCCTAGGATATGATGCAACTGTCTCCGGGCGTTGTCTTTCCCCCAGGCGTTGTCTTTTCCCCCAGGCACTGTCTTTTCCCCGGGTGCTGTCTTTTCCCCCGGCACTGAGAATCCTTGCTACGCCACTGTGTGTAATTAAACGCTCTCTTAAATATTAATAAGTTGTAATGAAATAACAAGCTAATGATTCCAGCAGTTACTTAATCACTAACAATCTCAAGTGGTTTAGCTTGCATATATAAATAAACATTTATACATAAATTATTTCTATGCATAAACATGTATAACGTCAAAATTCATATAAGAATCTAAGAGTCATTAATAATTAAAATATGAAATTTGTTTGTAATTTTCAGATATTATAAATGCGTAACAAAACACAAATTATGGTTTTACTTTCACCTTTCTCTCATAATATCTTCCCCTTTTTATTTTTTGAATTATTTTTTATTTCTCGAATTATTTTTTATTTCTCTTATTTATGCATTCATGGATGACAAATGAAAGGATTCGGCTTATTTTTTGCAACCAGTTTTCTCTGTATAGCATTTATTTATAGTTGTAAATATTTGTAGGTCAATTTTCCAAATACCTTATTAATGTTGTTTCACTGCTTATGTATTTTTGCGTAAGTTTCCAATAATTGTTTTTGCTTTTTTATTTTTTGAGAGTTCGCTTTTGCAAAGTATACATTGATCTATTATTGTTATTTTTAATCTTTTGATCAATCAGGTATTTTATGACCAGGTTATATTGGGAATTATAATACAATGTTTTATGTGGAATATTACTCAGTAACACGTGATCATTCTCAGAAATCCCAGGAGTCTTTTCTCTTTTTTTATTATTTTTAAAATAGAAAATGAGTTCAAATATAATTTTAGTTTTCAAATGATGTCACTATAATTTGTGTGCAATGCTGGTGCACATTCAAACAATAACTGCTTCTATACTATTTTTGTTTTGCATACACAGTGAATTTTCTCTTCTAATTAGAAATTAGTTGTAAATGATAGCAACTTGCTTTATAACTTGCTTAAAAGCAGCCTTTGGTGGCCATTAAACTTGATGTCAATTCACTCCCTATTTAAAGAATTTCTAATTATTTGCAAATAAATAAATTAAATTGAAACTACTCTATAAGTAGCATTTAACATACCTTGACTTATCAGATCATCGTACTACAGATTATCGGAGTGAACATGAACGCGGACCCCACACTATTATTAAGTTGCAAATTGAACTGGAAATAGTTCTATTCTCCATGTATGGTATTGCACAAACAAAAAACTTGCTAATAAACAAACAGAAATGAGATCATTAGATGTGAAACTTGTCAAGTCCACAAAAGAAAGATTAATTTGTCTGGCTTCATTTGAGAAACAGCTTAGTTGAGTCCGTCATTTGGTTTAATCCTTGCTCTAACTCAGATGTCACCTGCTGACAGGAACAGTAGCGCCATCTATACGCAAACATACAGTCTCATTCAATGAATTGCTTTACATTTAACTTAGTCAACCAAGCAAAACAGTTTTCAACTTGTATGATTTGTACATAAAGAGACTTTGTTTTTACTTTACCAAGATTCTGAGTAATTCATTTCATTTGCCTTTATTTGTTGTTGACATGATCTTGCTGGTTTTTGTGGCTTACTACTACTAGTGGGAAAGGGAAGCTAATCTGACCAACTTGGTTTCTCGCATGCAGTTAGGATTGAGTAGAACTAGTACTTACAATTCAAAGGGCAGAAAACCGGTGATAAAATTTTGCTTTAATATTTGTTGTTGAGCTTAGTATTGAAGGTCTATAACACATACAAGCTAAATAAGGTTTAGTAGTTAAGTAGTTTGGTAGTAGTGAGTTCTTTTAGTTTCAAAATTAGATACAAATGTTACCTGATGGAATGAAAGACCTTGATCTTACAACTCTTTAAACTAAAAATATGTAGAATAAAGAGCAGTTTTCCAAAAGATTTTCTTAGTGCCAAAACATCCATAACCAAATGGGCAAAAAGTGTCAAAATGGGTTTGGTACCAAAACAGTTGTGCCAAAACATACCCCCCCCCCCACCTTCTGTTTAGTGTATAAATATTCTTGACAAATTTAAATCAATTCAAGCCAACTTGATGTTTCACTATATATCTATGAAAATTTACATCCCACAAGATATAATCCCCCAAAATGAGAATACCATTTATAATGTTATTCATCAATGTTTCTTGCAATTTTTGTCAAATAAGACTAAATTATATTGAATAACTTTTGTTCATCCATTCGGTGTCTTACTGTAAGTTTATTACTTCCCAATGAATGATCAAGTGAGGCCCATTACCAAAGTTACTTCAGATAAGGTAGACTGTGTGTTGGCATTTACACAAGTTCTGCTATTCTAATATTAATAATGCATGTGTCATTTTGCTTACCAACTGTGAACAAGAAAATGACCCTTGGAGTGAAATTGAGATTCCAGCTCCAATGCTGGTCTTGTCTTGTATCACCTGATACTTTCTTAACATTGTCTGCTTATCACTGATTGGCTGATTATGAATTCTCTCTGACAACCATGTTAGTACAGCTGGTATCTGAACACCTAATGACCGACAGCAGCTCGTGGCCATCGGTCAATATATTTTGTCTCTAATAGTTGCAGAATGGAAAGAGTGAAGAGAGAAAAGGGAGTGAAGAAATTCAAATCGATCATTTTTGTGTCTTTGGCTCTCACTTTTAGTAATTGGAAGCCATAGAAAAGATTGTATCAACACAAGGCAACATATGGCCAGTGGGCTGATTAAGACTAAGTAAATTTTTAAAAAGTCATCTGAATTTTGTAACACATTCTGAGGTTAGTTAACACTGTATCCAGCAATGCTAACATGGGTCTTTTTTATAGGTTTTAAGGGTTATCATTTATAAAAATTCTGCCATTCAATAGTTCTTGCTAAGATCATTCGATCTATATTGTTAGTTGAAGATGCTACAGATAGAGAATTAAACTAAAGTCTGGCTGCTACAGGGTCAAACTCCTCTCCTACTTGTATCAACTGAGCTAAACTGACCAGGTTTATATACCTACACATTTATTTATTGTATATACAATACAAACGTTGCAGTAATCATCTTCAGTTGGAATAGAAGTGTACTTGGTCGTGATTTCAAGTCATAGTAGAGAAATGTCAATTTTATGTATGGGTTTGGTTTAACGTAATGTGATGGACAAACCGTGAAGAGTTTACTCCCCATAATTTGCTGTTACTGGATATTTTCATTGTACCACCACTACTACTACTGCCATTAGTCAAGGAATGACCAGAAATTGAATTTCAGATTTATAAAAAAAAAACTTTAGACTATTAGTTTGGTTGCCAATTTGTGCAAAGGTTGTATCACAAAAATCTTGTCAATGTAACATGTCAGGAGGACCAATGCTTTTGGTTTATATGCAAACCGCCCGGGACAGCAAATGACAAACATAGGAAGGATGGAAAGTAATAATTTCACTCAAGGTGAAGC
>VCCN01006744.1:554919-567527 GCA_006491835.1 Architeuthis dux | reverse complement strand
ATTGGATATAATCCATCATTTGATATATATACACACACACTTGTAATTCATGTGATAAAAAGACATCATAAAAATGTTCAATATAAACTCACGTATGCAGCTGCATAAGTGTGTGTGTGTGTGTGTGTGTGTGTGTGTAATAAAGAGGCTACTGTTTCATCTGGGCTAGGATAAAAAAAAATATCAGGTCCGAGTGACAGTTAATATTGGCGGCAAACATATATTAGGAGGAATAAGACGGGATGTGTGAACAGTGCAATAATTTTATTCAAACTGTGTCATATATAGCATGTAATAACAAGGGCAATTAACTCTTCCTAACCGGAAGTAGTTATTATCATCAGCAATAACATTGCTGTATATGAAACAGCTACTATTAATAATTATTAATAGGGTTTTATTCAATCCAAATTGTATATAAATGTAGGAACAGGCAATGAAAAGGTTGGCAACCACTGATCTAAAACTATATGTAACTGCTTCATTTTTTACAGGTATTGATCAAACATTGATTAGTTCCATAGTTGATTTCTCAGGGAGATAAACAAAGAACAAAACGCAGAATACTGCAGTATTGTAAGCTTAGAAAGTCTCTGGAAAATCTTTACTTACTAGTCCTAAAAGTTATTAGATAGATTAAAACAAGACAAAAAGTGTAAACTTTTCAAATAATGAAGAAAAAATCAGATCAATAGCAATCTGTTGAGTGTCTTTTACTTAAAGTAGAAATTGTCACAAGTCAGTTTGGTTTTATTTTTCTCTTTTTATCAAATCGATGTCAGTTTTCATTTTGTTAACCAGACAAATTGCAACAGAATGTCAGAAGAAATTATTTATTTATTCAGTATTTCAGGAAAATTTCCTTACAAAATCCCATTTGATATAATTCACCCCCCTTACTTTTTTTCTATAATTCTGCCATTCTATAAATACTCATCACATCTGCACATAACACTGCAAGTAAGTGGAGGACACTTTTTCTCTTGTTTAAAAATGAGTGTTTTAAAATCCTTTCTTACACAGATTTTCATATCACTTTAGCTTTGTGGGTGCAAGAAAAACTAATTGTTTGTAAACTAATCCCTCACTAAAGACTACAAAAGTGCAAAGATTATCCGATACATTTCAAAAAGTTAATTTTAACATTCTTACACAGCTTCAAAACAATTGACAGTATTTCAGTGAAAGATTTCAGATTTTTGTACATAACTTTTCAAAGTTTTATCTTGTTTCAATATCTTTTTTGATTTTTGTATTTTGTAATCTTTGGTTCAAATTCTTTCAAATTTGAAGCTGTGTAATGATATTAAAATTAACTTTTTAAAATGTATAGGATACTTTTTGCATACTTTCACTGTATGTGAGAATAAATCTTATTTGCCTGGGACTAAACATTAGAGATACCTCATCTTGTATAGTAGCCACTGATTAATCATGAGAAAAGGTTTTGAGATATATACTACTTAGATTTGACATTTTGCAAATACAACTGTGATTCAGTCTCTGAATATCTGAAAGTGTATCACCTGATCTATGATAAAAGAAGTTTTGATAATTATGATCATTTACCAAATCTACTCAATTATGATCATTTACCAAATCTACTCATGGAACATCTTAAAATTAATTTGAATGGGTGTGTTGTCATGGTGTAATGGTTAGCAAGCTGGTCTCGTAGATCATTACTACTGATTAGTGAGTTCAATTCTCACTAGTTGCTACGCTTAATAAATAACTAAAATTGATTTGAATAATTCTTTAACTATAAGAATAGTAAATAGATTTAGTTCTCTTGGAACTTATTTTTTTAAAAATATCTTTGTAATGAAGACCTTGGAGGCAATCTAATTTGATTTCTTTTTAATCAACACAAAAAGTTTTCATATGAAATTTGTTAAATGAACTCTTTTACTTTATACCAGTGTTTTTTTTGTTGTTGTTTTTTTTTTGGACTACATTTTAGAATATATATTTCATCAGCACTTCCCACTCAAAATCGGTAAAAAAATGATACGTACAAAAGAAAAAAATGTAAGCATTAATTCTATAACCAAAAATATAATTGTACAAAAGTATCTAAAAATTCATGAGGTAGGAGATACGCTTGGTATTCTTTGCCCTTTTGCCCCCCTCATGACCCCTTGTCTTCCAATGCCCCCTAATGCCCCTTTACTTTTCAGCACCCCCAAGGGGGTGGTTGTGCCCACTTTGGGAATCGCAGCTTCATACGATTACTTAAATGTTGTATTGTGAGATTTCAAGATTCTAGCACTTTTCTCCATCCATACAATGAATACTTGTGCTAATGTATATTCTTTTGTTCTTTACAGCTGAGATTCTCAAGTCACATCAGAGGTATTCACGAGATGCATCTGTTCTCAGTCAAAAGCTTGATGGCTTGTCACCGCCAAACTGTGTGGCTCCGATCACGGATGTAAGTATATTTCCTCCTTGCTTTATGTCACCACCTACATTACAATTGCATGCCACATTGCTCTGTCATTACCTATCAATATAGCTAGGGTTGCCATACTTACGTGACCACACACCCCCTCACCCGACATGCCCTCCATTTTGGTCTTGAAATCTTGATCTGGAATGAATTTTTTTTTTAAATTCTTCAAAAGTTCGGAATTTCAGCTTCCCTTATTTTCTCCACAGGGAAAAACATAAAACTGTAATGACGAGGCTGGGGGTGACGGCAGGGTGCCCGTACAGTGTTGTCAATGTAGCAGTTTTATAATGCCATGTACTGCCTTTTCTTGTTCTTCAGCCATGTGCATTAAATTCTTTTTCATATTGCTATTTCCAGCCTGTAAGATCTTTTTTTTTAAAGTAACTCAACTGCTGGTCGAGTTAGAGGGAAAGTTTACTTGCCCCGAAATAATTTGTCTCAACCAAAATACTTATGCAAAGAAGATTGACTCATGCTTAAAAGAAAAGAATCATATAACATATAATGAACTATGATGACTTTGATCTCATTGTTTTACCTTTCCTCTTCCTCCACATAGAATGAAGACCTTTAAAAAAAAAAAAAAAAAAAAGGTTATGTAAGGAGATACATTAACATTGTTGTCTTTGAAATTCGTACAACGAGAAATCTATTGAGGGTGTTTATTTCCACTCGGTTTCAGTTGAATTTTAAAAAACGTCTAAGTTTCTCAACTTTCTCTACTTCTGGACGAGTTGAACAAAATAAGATCTTTTATCACATTTTTTACATTTTTAAAAATTCAACTGAATTGTTATTAGGGGCGAACTGAGCAGAAATAAACACTCTGAGATAAAGTTGACTCAACTGAGTTAAGAGGTCGAGTCTTACAGGCTGGCTATTTCAAACATGAAATCTTGAGAGTGTACCATTTTTTTTCTTATGCCTTTTTTTTTTCCACTGTAGCATTTGTTTTTCTTGCCCTGCATTTAAGGCATTTTAGCAATTCTCTACCATAATCTCTGGCCACTGTCGCTATATTATTTACATGTGTTGACAACTATAATGGTGACCTGGGAACATCCTCTTCTTTGAATGTCGGTGACCGAGAACATAACATCCTCTTTTTTTAATGTTCAGATATGGCGACCCTAGCCTTTCCAGTTTGTTAATGTTCATCCAAGCAACATAGGGCAAATCCAATGTTCTTTAACCCTTTCACTGACACATTATCTCCCTTCCTAGTATCATGTTCTCAGGCATTTTTTGTTGTTATGGCCCTAATGTTTACCTTTGAAAACAAACTAACAAAAACTCTTAAAGAATTTGTATGTAATTTCTGAACCTGAATATAAGAAGAAAGAACCACATGGCTGCTTCTTGTCTGAGTAGAAAATACAAAACAATACACACACACATACATAGATATAAAAGAGAAAGAGATTCCTCTTATTCTTGAAAAGCTTTTGCTAGATTCTTTAAACCCTTTGATACAAAATAGTATTAATACAAAATGACATTTCATTTGAAACATTAAAAACAATATTCCTGATATTTACCAAAATTATATCCAGTAATATATAACTTGACAACATTTCAAACAAAATTTATGCTTTATTTGATTCTTCTTCCACGAATGTTGGCGTATTATTAAAGACTACTAATTTATTTATTTGAAAAATGACATCTTTTTGGTGAAAAGTGAGGAATTCATTTTGAATACAAATGTACTGTGAACTATACATAGAAAAAACCTTTTGATTACTAACTGAAGTGTCTGTACTATTCAGTCAGCATGCTGCTGGCATGCAAGCAAAGGGCCTTTCTAATTTAGTACCGATTTATGGCACCCTAAGAAGAACATAGAAATGTCATCGGCAAATCTTAAGTTGCTTAGGTATTCTCCATCTACATCGGAAGCATCCGAAGAATTACAAAATATGCTAACCGACCTAAATAGGGAAAGTAAAAAAGTAGGTTTAAAGATGAATAGAACAAAGACAAAAGTAATGTTCAACGATAAAGTCCCCAAAAAGGTCATAAAGATAGAAGGCGAGATACTAGAAGAGGTCGATGAATACATATACCTAGGTCAGGTGATAAAACTAGAGAAAGACCATGACTGCGAAATAAAGCGACGCATAACGATAGGTTGGAAAGCATTTGGTATGAATAGAGACATTCTGAGGAGCACCTTGCCAATGTGCCTAAAACGGAAAGTATATAACAGCTGCATAATACCAGCCATGACTTATGGTTGCGAAACCTGGAAATTAACCAAACGAGCAGAAAACAAACTTAGAATAGCACAGAGAGCCATGGAAAGAGCAATGCTAGGGGTAACGCTGAGAGATAGAAAAAGATCAACATGGATCAGAAAAAAGACTAGAGTAAAGGATATTATACAACTAATTAAACAACAAAAGTGGAGATGGGCCGGCCACCTAGCGAGAAGAGATGACAATAGATGGGGGAAAAGATTAACAGATTGGTGCCCATGGGATAGTAAAAGAAGTAGGAAACGGCCAGACACAAGATGGCGGGACGAGATAGAAAGGTTTGCCGGTAAGACTTGGCAGAGATTAGCACAAGATAGGTTGTCATGGAAGGAGATGGGAAAGGCCTTCGTCCAGCAGTGGACTTATAACGGCTGATGATGATGATGATGATGATGAAGAAGAACATATTGGCACTTTGACATTGGTTGTTGAATGAGCTTAAGTAGAATCTCTGATTTAAAGGAATTCCAGAGACAAGAATAAATTGTTCATTGATTGTTAAAACTTTGAAATGTAGATAGATTAGTTATAAATACAATTCTTGTCTCTCAGACAATGATCATTCAGAGTTTAGATCATAAACTCTGAATGATCATTGTCTGAGAGACAAGAATTGTATAGATGAGCAAGTAGAGTATATGTGCTTCCATCTCAAGTGTATGTCTGCAAGATGGAAACATGGGTTTCAAATAAGAAAAAAAGATTGGTTAAAGGAAAGTCTTTTTGCTCTGAGTTGAAATAATTTTTTTTTGTTTTTTAATCAGTCATTCATTTTATATCCTTACAACTTAGAATAAAGCACAGATCTTCTGCTGCTATTTTCCAACCAGTCAACCTAACTCTTGTAAAATCTGTGAGAGCCTCCAATATTGGAGGCGGTTGACTTATGTCTTGAAGGTGGAGCAATGAACTGGATGCCAAAAGACTTTACATTCCTAATGAGCAGCTAAAAATAAAATAAAAAAATAAAGCCCCACACAATTTAAATAAGTTTTGGGGGTTCAGTGGTGGTGCTATGATGATCAGGTTCAATCTCTCAGACTCCTTGAGAAGGAAAACTGATTTAAATCCAGGAAGATAATTGTGGCTGTTTTGCTTCAGTAAATTAAATAATCCATTGTAGCAGAGAGGTCATATAGCTCAAATATAACAGCAACATTTATATTCTTCATCAGTCTGTTCCTCAAAATTGACGAAATAAAAAAGAAATACCTCTTAAAATCAAACTGGTCTGAATTGTCTGAATTGTACTCTTGGTTGTGAGGGAGACTATAAACTAAGGGTGATGTATAGATAAAGAAAGATAGCAATAAGAATTCTCTTGCCTGTTTCAGATATGCAATAATTGATCAATGAAAGACAAAGGTGTAAAGTCAACCAGATAGACTCCTCAGTTGTGAACCCCAGTTGTAATGTATGACTGTAACATTTCACTATTGCAAAGTTTTACAAAATAAGCCAAAAACAGTTTCTGTTCCAAAGTGGTTTCTATATTATCTACCCTTCTACTATTCACAATATATTATTTAAACTCTAAACCATCAAAGAATATCAGTCTCTTTTCTCAGTTTGTTTGACAAGATGTTTTAATCGGTGTATGTGGTTGGTTTGGACTAATTTCCTTGTCTTTGTTGTTTTTGTTTTTTTCACAACATTTTGGCCATGTACTCTCCAGCCTTCCTGGAGTATCTGTTTTGACAGAGGAAGGCACACCAACCTTTTATGGAATGAAGTCAAGATAATAGAAGCCAATAGAATAAATAATTGTCAAGTCAGTAGGCAATAAAAAGACCTATCACTACATCTATTGATAAACTTGTTAACAGATTTTTTCCATGATGTTATCTGGGGACTATCTATTGTTAGTGAATTGGAGAGACAAAAAATGAAAGAATATCTTAGAGCTGTTTGAAAAATTAGTAATGTTGTGGAATAGGTAAGGAACATAAATATAGATTCAAGTTTCTGAATTATTGCTGAGGCTATTTCATTGGTTTATCAATCCAGTAAAATCTTGTAAGTTTGAAAAAGTTGAAATTCTTTGGTTTAATTAGGAAAGATTCGTTGGTAATTACAGCTCCAGTTTTAATGAACATTCTATACACATAGCTTGAAGTCATACAATCAATTTGTTGATGTATTGGAATCCACATTGAATTTCACGGTAGTCTGACAAATGTGGAAAAACTGTTTTTCTTTGGCAGCAGTGCCATCTTGAAGATCTGTAAGTTGTTAGAACTGCTGCTTTCTAATTATTTCTAATCTTCTTTGATTCTTTTTATTTACGTTCTGGAGAAATTATAGATACAATTCCAAATGAAGATGCACAAGTGTTTCTTTGATTTTTGAATTCATTTACAAATTTACAATTAATAAAACATTTCAATTAACATTATAAAACTTTGAAAACTTTTCATTTTTGTCAAATACATTTTTGTCAAATACATTTCTCTGGTCTTTATTGAAATACTATTTTAGCATTTTAATTTCCAAAGATCTTGTCAAATTTCCAATAAATATTAAAAAAGTTACATAATCTTCTGAAAAATAAAGTGTCTATGGGGCCATCTGCAAGAAACTGTGTTGCTTTTCCCAGAAGAAAGACATTGGAAAATGAGTTAATAGTTGAATAAAGAGCAGGAACAAATAGTAAGACAGAAGTGGAATATTTATTCACAAGAAATATTGCCTTTTGTTGAATTCTAGAACATTCAGAATAATACTGGATTTTTATCAAGTGTATATAAGTTATTGAATAGATTTGAAATTGTAAATAATTTAATATTTTCTGTATTATTAAAATATATGAATTGCATTATATTTTTTATTCCTAAACGGCCAATATGCACCATGAAATTTCCACCGATTTTACTTCTATAAATCTCAAGTTGTTAACTTATTTGGCATTGATTGATATCCACATATAAAATGAAGATTAAATTGTTTATTTTTCAGGTACAACATAAATTATTTATTTTATAAAATACACAGTAAATGATCAAAAATGTGTGCACACTGCTGTATTGTTAGGTTAAGGTGTGTCATTAAAGAGTAACATTTTTCAGAATTACCACTAGAATCTTCATTTTTTATACGTTATGTTGAAACATTTTGCTTGGAAAATATCTGACACGTACTCAAAAATTATTTAATATACTTTTTTTTATATTAAGCCTACAGGTGTATGATACAGGTTTTGATTTTGAATTTATATGCGGTTATTTATATCTTAATTCTAAATTATAAATAAATTCACAAGATAAACCAGTTCCAATTAGTTGTCTAACTGAGAGATTTTGTTTTTACTAATTGATGACACTAAAAATACATTTTTATATATACCTATATACATCTATTTTTATCTATATATCAATCTGTCTATCTACATCCATCTCTCCTGAAGCTCTCGTATTCAAGTGAATATAAATGAAGCAAAAATATCTCAGTTATTAAAGAATCTGCTAAGAGGGGGCATACTTTGGAGTTTACTTCTTAGTTCTGATTGGTTAAGGACATTTTAGCTATGGATATCTTAGCCAGGATAAACTTGTACAGTTTGAGGGTCCGTACTATGGCAATTTCTTGATATGTGGCCTTGATATATTTATTCTGGTTATTTCACCATGAAACTGTACTCATAAAAATCAAGACAGATTTTTAAGTTTCGTGTTATGTCTACTTTTACCAAACTGTTGGTGATGACACAAAGCCATTGTTGTTTTCAAAAGGACTCACTTTCTCGGAGACAAGGGTGGACCTACTCTTTTGTTTGGTCTGGGTTTCATAACTTTTCAAACAAAAATGAGTCAAACATAGAAAGGTGTCAAAGTTTATATTTTGATGAAAGGATCACATCTAGACTCTTTCAATAGAAATGACAGAGAGAGAGAGAGAAAATCAAGAGTTTATGACTTTAATATAGTCATCCCAGAGGCTAGAATACAGTTTCTATTTGGTATGCAATCATAGTCTTTGTAACTGCATGGAATCTCCAGTTTTTTCTCTCTGATTTCCCATTGCTGATCCCTAATTATAAGGGGATGATAAAATCTCCCTGGTTTTGGGAGGTTTTCTCTGTTTCTTTAAACATTTATTTTGTCTGTCTGCATGGTGGCGCCATCTGTCCTGTATTTTCTCCCTTCCTCCTCCCCGATCCCCGATTCACTACGTTTGCATTACACTTGTCAGAATGAAAGAAGCAAGGGATAGTTGTGTGATATGAATGTACCATTATTATATAAAGCCTCAGATTCAGGACCTTTTAATCCAGAGTCCAGCTCAAAGAAAAAAAACACAAAAATTATTTTTGAAAAGTTAAAAATTTAAAAAAAAACCATGAAAACCAGTTCAAAGTGGACACGATTTGTGTTATTTTTTCGACATGAAAAATCTATAGTATAATAAAATTTATCAAAGGAAATATCTGCAGCTTGGAAATGGTTGTGACTTTTTAATGGTGTATTGTAGATAACCTGCAATGAATTTCTGCTTTGGAAAAAAATACAAGAATTAAAAAATGTTAAATTGGTTGGTTTGGTAATTGACCAATTTTGGCACCATAGCAAGAATGTTGTTATTCTTCAAATGAAATGCAATGGCATCGATCCTACAGGGCATCGATCCTACGGGGCATCTTTTGCACGTGTTTGTTCCTCATTTATTCCCACATTAACTTTATACAGAATTCTTTCCCATTAAGCTCTGGCATAGAAAATGGATTGCAAAATGGGGAGCTGATGATTAATGAAGCTGTATTCCCAAAGGGGAAGGCTGTAAACTCTCCTGCCCAAATCAATGGTGACTCATGCCATCTCTTATCTCATTAACAATTGCGACAGGATCAGTTTCAAAAACTGTTTCTCAACTCCAATTAAAAAAAAGATTTCTTCAAGGGATGAAACACTGCAGAAAATCTTTTTTATTTTATGTTCTCAAGCTCTTAGTTGTTGTAGAAACCAATTATGATACATGTCTGCTTAGTCACTCAATAGAAACTGTCATGTTACCAACATCATTTGGCATGGCAGCATGCCATGTTGGGGGTGATCAAATAAAAAAAGGGTGATTAATGAATAAGTTACTTCTCTCACCTTTTCTTAGATCACTAAAATGTCTGAATTTTCAAAAGACAACTGTGAATGCTGCTGGACGCAAACTAAGGGATCAATTTAGCATAAACTTACATTGTAAATTGAACCCCCAACTAAAACCTATTTGGGGGGGGGGAGATTTAAAAAAAATGTTTTTTCTAGACATAATAAGGAGTAAATGTTTAAAATTTCAGCCTTCTAGCTCTGTTGGTACAGCCTGTACCTGTGATACATAGCCAGCCAGCTGGACTGACTTGAAAACTGAAGAAACCTATTTTGACAGCTTTTGTTGATGGTATCATACAAATAATTACATGACTTATTCCAAGTTTTTAAAAGTTATCAATTCGGGGGATATTTTCAACACAAATGTAGTTCTAACATAGTTTTATTAAAGCAACATCTGATAGAAGTAACTGTAGATATCATTGAAAAAAGACATTTTTAATGATTTTTCAAAATAACTGAGTTATATCTTCTCTTTGTAAATATTATAAAATAAACAAAAAATCACACCAAATAAAATTCAAGTTGCCTGCAAAAAAATAAAATAATAAAGTATAAACCATCAAAGTAATAAAAGAAACATTGCTTCTTGCTGACAAGAGGCCAATTAGACTGTTTCTTTTGGGGTAATATACAAGATTGCTCTCTCTCGATAATTATACTATTTGGGTATTGAACATTTTTCAAATATATTAATTCAATCAGTAGTGAGTGGAAGGAGGCTTGTGTCACACCAATTTTCTTAATTGGCATCCACAAAGATTGACATACAGAGAGCTAAGTTTTTAAGAAAAGACATAAATTGATAGAAATAGAAATAGCTAAATAATAATAGACAGGTATATTAATAATAGAGAAGTATATTAATAATCTTTAATCTAAAACCTAAAGCTGTGATATTCAACCTTGATGTATTTATTTGAAGAGTTTGCGTGTTCTGAAGATATGAAATGATATGTTAATAAATAATCATGTTGTAATATTAGCAAATGCACAGGTTGCTCTGAGCTGGCCTCTGACTTCATTTGTTTTGGTTACATATTTAAATATAATAAAATAAGTCAAATGATAAATCCTATTTATTTTCTCAGCAACAGGAGATTAAAATCTTTTAATACTATAATTAAATTTTAAAAAAAATAAGAATCTGGTTTTAAATCCTGATTACTTTAAAAATTATTTTCGACATCAAATCTTTATAAACTATCTGGATTATAAGAGTGTTTCAAAACAGAAATAATAGATTATGATGTCTTATATTGACAAATGAATTTTGCTAATAAGATTGTTATTTCTGGGCTAATGAGAATTTAAAAAGAAATATGGACTATTAATGTTTACTTATAGAGAGAATATGAAGATAATTTCTGGAAAACATATTTCATTATATTAACAAGGGAAAAGGATCTTCCTGATTTTTTGATGTTTATCCACATCACCAACACAAAATATTAATAAAATTAGCTTTGCTTTTTACACGAATATTAACTACATATAGAAAGATAACTTGTAGAGAGTATTACGTACACCATATGTATAAAAGTGGGTATGGACAAGCATATATATTTTGAACCCTGACATTGTGAATTATTTTTATCTAACCCATGATTTTGCTTTTGCCTTGCACAATTCCTGGCCACTCCCTATCAAGATTTAACACCTGTCAGTCTGTCTCTGGAATACTTTGGAGCCATAAGAATTAAAATTATGGATATTTGAAAAGAATTCTGAGAATCTATTTAGCCCTATACAGTCTTTACACAAGAGTAGATGTGCCATAAAGCCATATTCTTTATTATCTGTAAGTCCCACTCCAACAACATCTACCAGTGTAACCAATATTAATGGACTGAATTTTATTAAATCTTCTCCTAATCTATGTCTGGAGATATTTTGACTCCACTATTCTTCCCTGTCTACATTCCTCTTTTTCTGTTGCCTTTTCCCTCCCTAATTATGATCATCATCAGCCTTTTAACGTCCGTCGTTGAACATAGATGTTCCCCAAGGTTCTCCAGATCTCTCTGTCGCGGGTGTTGCAGTGCCAATATCTCCTGAACCTGTCTAAATCATTACAACCATCTTATTTTCTACCTGCCACACTTTCGTATATGATCTCTGGGGATCCATGTTGTGAGTCGTGATGTCCAGCGGTTGTCTGACATTCTTGCAACATGGCCCGCCCATTGCCATTTGAGTTTTCTAATGGATTCTATGATATCTCTGACTCCTGTTTTTTCTCTAATATAATGTGCAGTCTTGTGGTCTCACCATGCAATGTTGCGCAGAGTCCTCTCCTGTGCAATCCTTTGGTTCGATTCCAGGTTTCAACTCCATAGGTGACGCATTGGTTGTACACCCTCCAAAACTAATGGGATCTTTTTGTTCTTGAATGTTATAAAATACAAGCATTAAAATTAATCTATCCTGAAGTATTTTCCCTATTGCACTGCAAAATGGACCAAAAAGCAAATAAAGACTAACTCTGCAAATGCTATTTTATCCTAGGTAAATCTGGGTTTCCTTGCTGTAGATTTTAGCGTCAACTACTTGTGCTCATTACTGTTCAGTAGAAGGTTTTTTTTTTATGTCCACAAGTGTGTTGAAATATTATAAAGAGACAGGGGTGACACTGCATGCTGATGCACCAGTGGCTGGTAGAAGACAATATAAAGTGCACGGAAGGAAGTAGATACATGTAGCACAACCAATTTCTTTTGAAATGCATAATATAATAAATCTGACAGTGATGGGACTGCCTGCTGGTATCACAAGTGGTTTGAAGTGTCCAGCCAGAGA
>VCCN01006744.1:468088-480355 GCA_006491835.1 Architeuthis dux | reverse complement strand
TGATTACTTGAAATAATGAGCTTAAAGGTATTTTCTAGTGGAGGTTGTTTGTTTATTATACAAGCATACACTAAAGCAGTCATTCTCAACAGGGGCAATATCGCCCCTAAGAGGGGGGCGAAAGTTGTGCGGGGGGCAAAGCTTGTCACATACAAATGGAATTTTTTAAAAAACAATAGATCTTTTGTTTTGTCAGTGAAGTCAAGAAATAAGGGGAAGTTACTCCTTGGCGAATTACAAAATATGTTTTTTAAAAAGAAATAATTAATTTCTATTTCCGTTATTGTGTTATTTCATTATGCAAAGATCCTTCTGAAACTCCAAATATCCGCTGTAAACAGTTTATGAAATTTACTCTGCTTAGCCAAGATAAGGCATTACATAATGGAAAGCAATGTTCCTTTTGGAAGATAAACAGTCAAGCTACTGAGTATTCATTTGGCTAAAAGCATTAGATGATGTAGAACAGTCATTCTCAAAGGGGGCAATATCACCCCGAAGGGGAGAGGGGCGACAGAGGGGAAAAAAGGTTGTGAAACCTGCACTAAAAGCGTTGGCAAATCAATTTGCCACGTAAAGCGTTTATCATACGATACACGATTCCACGGGAGACAACTTGTACATTGAAGTAAAAATCCATTACATTACCTCCCTTTGTTTTTCCTTACTTTCACTGCTTTACGTCTTCATATTTTAAACTTGAACATTAAATGCAGATGACGATCATTTTATTCGATTCCAAGGCTTTCTTCTTTATTAAATACAGATAACAATCATTTTATTCGAAGGCTTTCTTCTTTAGAAACATTTTAAATATTAATTGTGGATTCATATTAAAAGACTTCTACTTGTACATGACTCATTGCCCACCTTGTCTTCAAGAGTATTTTAGGTGAACGAAAGAAATTCATTCATTAAGTACAAAAGGCTCCAAATTGGGATGCCTCTATGTTCCATCTTGCATAACAACTAGATATGGATTAAATTCAATCACCAAACAATGCATTACTGATTGGAATAATTTTACAAAAAAACTTAAGATTGATCTACTTAGCCTATCACGATTTGGACTTAAATCTAGCATCAAATCAAATTTCATTAAATCCTACACCTAAATTTAAAATCAACCATATATCTATATCTAATTCGTTTGTTTTTTTTCTTTTCTAATATATTCTTCCTTGACATACTCTGCCCTACTCTTTCATAACCACTCCCCTTTCCCACAATGTGACTTTGAGGAAAACTCGGACAAATATTTTCTAATTAATTGAAAAAATGAAAAACTAAAGGTAATGCTCCTAGATCAGAATACTGCACGAGCATCACCTCTCCCAAACTGATGAAAAAAAAAATAAGCATAACATTTGATTTTAATTATAGAAAGACTATATTTTTGTTCAGCCTTACTTAAAAACAGAACTTTTATAAATTTTATTTAAAACAGAGAGGTTGGAACTATTTTATCATATCAAAATCTACATAAAGTTAGTCAGTCAATTATAATTATCTAATATTTTTAACTCCACTGCCAACAAAAAAGGAAGAAAATTTTTAAAGAAACACCAAATGGCAATATGAGAATTATTTCTGCCTATGAAGTAACATTTTCATCATCCACAAATTTCTGTGTTTGATTAATTTAATAACAATAACATGAATGTTTTGGTCATTTTTAGCAAAATAAATTCCTATTTTATGTATTTGACATTTTTTCTAAATGTTTTTGCAATCTGACTAAACTCCAACTCCACCGGCAACTGTATTTATATTTTTGTTTTTCTAAAAGAACTTCAAATTTTTTGTTTTTCTAAAAGAACTGAGCATCTTCAACCAGGCAGTTGTAATGGAGGGAAACGGCAAAATTTTGATTTATTTTTTTCATAATTTGCAGACTCCTCTTCCTGAACAAGATGAAATTTTGACTGGAACAGCCTCATCTCTTGAGCTTGTCGGCTCCCAGGAATTGGCATACTACATGACAGTTTATGACTGGGAACTTTTCACTGCTGTACCCGAGGTAGGTGGCATCTGGGTCAGCCATTTTGTACAATTATTTATTCAATATTAGAAGAATGTACAGATCTAGATCTACATACAGTAAATATTTTTTTAAATCTATTTAAACTTGAATTAATAAATATTGTGTAATAATAGTTATGCTAATAAATATTATGAAAATTATTTTTTATGCCAACTTATTGATTTCCATTCACTTCAATATTTTAATAATGTATTTTTTCTTCCACAGTATGAACTTATTTATCAAGTGTTTGGCCGATATAAATTTGGAAAAACAACTGCAAACTTAGATTTATTTTTACGTCGTTTCAATGAGGTGCAATATTGGGTGGTTACGGAGATGCTTTTGACACAACATTTGAGTAAACGAGTTCACCTGCTGCGCAAATTCATTAAACTGGCCTCTTAGTAAGTATTTTGTCTTTTCTCTTCTCTATCATATTGGGTGGGGGAAATGGCTGAAGAATCATTAGCTTTTGTTTTTCTTTCTTTAAATATATCACGTATGAATTTAATGATATTTTTAAAGAGGTTTTTTTTTTTTAGTTTTAATAATTTCATATTGAAAACAAAAAACAAAAGAATTAATGCAGGGATGAACAACTTATAAGATTTACGCACAGCTTGACCAAATGATTTGGTTTAAAATAAGTTTTTCTAAATCTTTTTATTGCTGTCCTTTTTATATTCTAGAAGTTCATTTCAAGTAAGGGGGAAAAAAGGTTTTTTCACAAGTCATGGTTTTCATTTCAGTTGCCGTGAATATCAGAACATGAGCAGCTTCTTTGCAATTGTATTAGGATTAAGTAACATTGCTGTAAGTCGATTGTCACAGACCTGGGAAGTGAGTATCAAAATTATACGTTTTTAAAGCTTTAATAAAGTGTAAACAATACATTTTAGTGAACATTCTAAATTTAATTTGTATGACTTTGTATGCTAGTTTATAATGACTTCTTATTTTTAGTCAGAGGCTTGAAAGATATTAGCCAAAAGAAAAGTAAAAAATGAATTTAATTAATATAATCCCATCATTTCTAAAATATAATTTTAAAAATTGAGAAAATATTTTGTGCAAAATGCAGTTTCATGTTATATACGTCCTTGAATAAAGTTGATGCGTGAATTCATTGGATTGAAAAGCAATAATTGTTTGTGGAAATTTTTGTAAACTTTCAGTATTTCTTTTCAATTGTAGAAATTACCTGGAAAGTTAAAAAAAATGTTTTCAGAATTTGAAACTATAATGGATCCATCCCGAAATCACAGAGTCTATCGTCTGTCAATTGCAAAAATGCGTCCCCCAATCATTCCATTCATGCCTCTGATGATGAAAGGTAAAAATATCCATTTTTTTAAAAAAAAATTTTTTTATTAATGAATGTGTAGCATATAAACTTGACTTTTTAATACTAACATAGTGTTTTCAGAGTTTTAATTTGCAAAATATGTTCTACGTAATTATTAATAGTAACAAGAAACATTTGATACCTTTTATGGGTTTTTAAAAAAATGTTATGTGCAAATTCCTTTTTCTCAATTTAAATATAACATTTCAAAGGTTTAATGACTCTATATCTCATGAACTACAACAAAATAGTCCAACAGTTTTTCCTTTGAAGTCAAAAAACCGATATATTTTACGGTTGAATAGTAAATAATTGTATGTTATGGAATTCTATTTAACAGACAGTAATGTTTTCCACTGAATCCATTTTATTTCAAATACTTTGATAAATTCTAAAATAAAGATTTTTGTGTTAAGAGTTAAATGTTGAATATCCGTATTTCTTTCATTCACTTTAAGCTAATTCCTTCTTTCAGATATGACATTTACTCATGAAGGAAATAAAACTTATTATGATGGCCTTGTAAATTTTGAGAAAATGGTAAGTAACATATGATGGGATTGGTGTGCATGGTGCATGTGTGGATAGGTTGGGTAAATATAAAACCAAACTTCTTCAGAAGACAGGTGGCTTGGCGTCTACCCGGATCAGATTTTACGTTTTTTTGAGCACAAGAATTGCAGCGTTTGACTCGTGTTTTGTTTCTCTTATCAGTGTGCACTAGATTTGTTGTTAAAAACGAGCTAAGAGATTTTATGAGTTTTTTGTAGCGTTCGCCATTTAAACCACATACCAAATGTAAAACTTTCATTTCACTAATTGGACAGCCACCTATCAATTTAAAAATGTTAAAAATCTTAGTGAAAAGCTTTTTTTCTTGGTGTCAAGAATTTTTAATATCTCTTGCTCTACTTTTGGATAGATTCTGTTTTTTGTGTTTACAGAGACAACAAAAGAACTTAAATACTTTTAAGTACAACAAAAGTAGACACCATTATTTTATATAGATTTGACGTTTAATAAATAGACTCATTACAATTACTTGATTTACCACAAAAGCCCAAGAGAAACAATCACACATTTATTTCACAATGCCTCATACTCCTGGAGAATGGGAATTGTCAGATTTTGGAAGAGGTGGTGTTGTTAGTCAATCTGAAGATGGAATGAGCCAAAATCAAATAGCACTGAATTTATTAAATTTACTTTCTACTGTGAACCGTGTGATTGTATAGTTCATTAATGAAAGAAAGAAAACTGCTGTGTCTTGTTCAGACTGACCTGGGCCATCAGAAATGTATTTTTGTACAATGAGACAGGAAACTGCGAAAATCTGTGTTGCAAGGTGGCTGAGTGTGCCCAAATCAGCCCAAGAATCACCTGGGATTATAGCAGAGCAGCCAGAAAAAAAGCCATCTCCTAAATAGATCAACATTCAGCAGAGAAAGCAGTTGGTAATTGAGATTGTGTTTTGGCACATGTTTTCAGGTCTGGAGATCAGGGTACATGTTGTATAGCAATGATCAGCAAGCTAATCTTGATGGCCACTGGATCAGGACGCATGTCGAATATGAAATGATCAGCAGGGCTAATCTTGTGGGTTCGATGCTCATTGGATCTCCCAGTATTTATGCTCTTATGCTAAGTTAATCTACTTATATAATAAAGTGTGATTTTTCTGTCCGTAACACTGGACTCTTCCTTTTAAAGGTAACAATTCTGCTGATAAAAATATCTCCTACTCACCATATAAAACTATGGACTTTTCCACTGAAACAAATTCAATTTTTTTTCCTCAAAGATCTTCTCATAGAAATTCAAATATATCCATGAAGTATAATTATAAAAGTCGACTCTGCAATGTAAATCTTATTGTTTAAACCAGTTGAAGCCTGTTTAAACTGATTTTCCTTTTTATATTACAGCATATGATTGCCCAAACATTGAGGACAGTCCGTTGTTGTCGCAGTATGCCATTGAGTAAGTGACATTTTTTGGAATAGCTCAAATGCATCCCTGTGTTATTAAGCATAAAACAAACCTGAATAAAATAAAAGTATTATAACAATGGGAATTCAACTTCCTATATGCTTCATCATCATCATCATCATCATTATTCGTTATTATTGTTGGTTTATTTACATCTCAATCCTATTTGAAAAGAATCTGCTTTATTGGAATAGAAGTCAATTCAAATGTCAATGCACAAAAGAATAAAGATTCTCTTCTTTTCCAGACCTGGACCTCCCTAATAGTTCAGTCAAACCACCTTTTGATGTCAAGTCATACGTCAGGTAAGAACCTACTTTCAATTCTTAAATTTGTCTATTAAAAGAAAATCTCCAAAATTGATTCAAATAAGTTTTTAAAAAATCCTGCTGGACACATTTTCAAACTAAGGTTGAAATTAGATGTTTAATGTGTTATATGTGTGGACATGAGGGGGCTTGGCCTGTTATTTCTAATTTTGTTGTGGGGATGTTAAAATGATGCTTTTGATTAAACTTGGCTTTAAAAATGTTCAAGATTAAAAGTCCCCAGAAATAAGGGAATCAAATCCACTTAAATTCTACAGTTTTAAAAATATTAAAGTGCTTTTTTTTTTCTTGTTTGCTTATTTGGGGTTATTTTCTGGTAGCTTGAAGCATTTAACATTTGATGTGCATAAATCTTAATTGAAAAATATTTAGAATTTGCATTCAATATAACATTGATATGTAAACAGTGGCCGTTGGTGAATCTTATTGTCTAATTTGGTGGAAGATTTCTTTATGCTTATGATCTTTTTTGTATAATGAAGCCGTTCGTTTTTCATCTGATTTCATTGTTTAATTTAATCGTTGGAAATTAATTTCTGCTGATCTAAGGGACGTAACTCATTTACTTGGATGAAATTTTGGTCAGACTTGTTTATTGAAGTCACGTTGATTGTATTGTGGAAAAAATAAAGTTTATGGGATGAAACTAATTTTGTTCCTTTTGTAAAATTCCTTTCTTCTTTTTTTTTTTGTAGAAACCTAGAAGTTATGGACAACCGGCGTACACTGGGACAACTGTCACACAAACTGGAACCTCGAAGGACATAGCATCACAATTAACTAAATTTTGGAACTGGTTTATTTGCGCCATTATTCCCTTCACATTGAAGCCGAGGTCAATCGTCTGTAACACCTGGATTGAAAGAAAAGAGGCTGAAAAAGAAGGGGAAAAACAAAGACCTTTCTAAGTGGCTTTTTTTTTTTAAAAGGTCAGGTTTTAGGCCACTTTCAGAGCTGGTCTCCACTGGTGCTTGGTATGACCTGGTTCAACCACAAAGACCAAGAACCCTGCTGCTCTTTTTATAAAAACGAATTACTGAGGAAATGAAAAGGAAAAAGAATGTGGATGATAGACTTTGTACTGCTGCATTTCTACAGTTGTTGAAATGGACACATTTTCAAACTAAGGTTGAAATTAGATGTTTAATGTGTTATATGTGTGGGGTACATCCACATGACATGAGGGGGCTTGGCCCGTTATTTCTAATTTTGTCGTGGTGACGTTAAAATGGTGCTGCCGCCAAGTGAACAGTTTAAAACTAAGAGTTAAAGAAAAAGCTGTGCTTTAATTCTAGTTACGATTTTCCTTTCAGTTTTTGATTCAGTTTCTCAAAAACAGTTTTAAATTATTGACAAAAAAAATATTCTGAATGGTGTTTATCTGTTGTGTATTTTGTGACGATTAGTAATTCATTTCTATTTCTT
This sequence comes from Architeuthis dux, assembly GCA_006491835.1. Classification (NCBI taxonomy): domain Eukaryota; kingdom Metazoa; phylum Mollusca; class Cephalopoda; order Oegopsida; family Architeuthidae; genus Architeuthis; species Architeuthis dux. Next base: position 473,241 of record VCCN01006744.1, on the reverse strand, counting down.
TTTTTTTTTTGTTGTTGTTTAAATGCTCTTCCACTTTTTCAATTATTCCCTCCTCCCCCCTCCCTTCATTGAATGACTTTGAGACTTGAATTCGAGTGCGTGTTGTTCTTTTGTTAATATCTTTGTCATGTGACTCATCATATGACCCCTACTAGTTCTCACTTGACCAGAGTCTTTTCAACCATTCTGAAAACATTTCAAAATAGATCCCTTATTGCATGAATCAGCAATGACCTTGGAAGTTGACCCCATGTTTGTGCTGTAACAAAATCCAGTAATTCTTACTACCTCCGTATTTGACAGACCAGGTAAACATTTTTGTCACATAACAAAAACACCTTGCATACCTGAAATATTTCCTTTCAGGTGTGCAAGGTTTTTCCTCCATTATCCTAAAAGACAAATTTTCTCCTTACTCAGTTCCAGGTAAAGTTAAAAAGTCAAGCAAACTCTTTCTACCTGGCATTGATAATAATGTGCTAATAATCAAGAAGTTTCTTTACCCTTCATTAAATGATGTAATAATCAAGTAGAAGATATAATCGAGAGGAAGATTCCAACCAAAGTTGAAATAGGAAAATATCACCTGTGCCATTTCACCCAACCCTGATTGATAAGTGATTTCATTTAATGTTGTGAATAGAAATCATTAAAGTAGAAATGTTCCCTAAAACTGTTTTTCTACAAGCAAAGAGGAGAGAATCATTTATTTCCAAAAGATGAGTGGAAAGAGAGGTTAAGTTACTGACATTTTGTTTGCTTAAACATGTTTAATCTGTTCAAGAGATTTCATATTTTGTAAAAAACGAAAAGAAAAAGAGAAAAATCCAACATTTTTGTCTTCTTACCCCAGTAAATTGTGGAAAATATAAAAGTCGTTATTTTCCAATTTTTAAAAGTCATTGACAAATTTTTATCTGGTAATTTATTTTGAGAAAAAACTGAAAAGACCCAACAAAACTTTGCAGATAATTATTTTACATATTTTCATAAATTAAAACTCTTGTTAATTTATTGTTAATGATGCATGCAATTGCCAAATGCCTCCTGAATGCTGCTTCAGCATTCTGTCAGAATTTCCATGGTCTTCTGGAGGGTGTATTGGTCATGAGGGTGTTTCATTGTACTCATCCCCCGCATGGAAGGATTTCTTTGGTTCTTAACAAGCATTTTCACAAAGAGCCGAAGATTTTAGATTTGTTTCCTACAAAATCCAATTTCTTGCTCAGAAATCTCTCTTGCTCTGACGTTGTTTCATACTTCAGCCTCCATCGTTTGTAACGTTAAACATTGTTTCAATGGACCAAGCCCAGCCAGTAAGCAAAGATTACCACAAATTTAGATATGAAGAATTATACAGGAACATCATCATCATCAATGTGGGTGGAGAAGAGAATTCCAAAATTATTCAACACATTTAATTAAACAATTTTTTGAGAACTTTCAAAGTACACTATGAACACAATTATTCTACCTATGTTGGTCCATTCTATATTCAGGTCATAATTTCTTTATCTTTTTCAAAATCTTGCAAGTAATTGGCATTTATCACACTCAACTTATGTTAGTGCTCCAGTTTGGAGTTTGTTTTTTTTTAAAAACTCCAATTCTCAATCCTGATAAGATTTGATTTTTCTTCCGTAAAAGAAATGAGTTTCATACAAAACTAATTGTTTTACTTTTCAGCCCATTATTCACAAATAATCTGATATGGAACAAGGGAGATTTTTTTCCATTTACCTACCAGAGATTAATATTTAGATTTTATCAGCAATTTTTAATATAAGCAGTTCTCGATCAAGCTGCTCCTATTCATTTAATATAGAGATTTTACAAATTACCATCACAAACAAGATTTAAATATCAAATCAGCTGAAACTTTGTATATGAAAATTGTGATTTTAAAGTATTAAAATTTATTTCTGAAAAGCCTTTGAGAAAGTCTAAGATTCGGAATCTAAAAACTCCCTCAAAATGTCATTAGCTAGGCTAATTTGCTCTTCAGCAAATTCCCACACTTCAATGACAATCTCTCTGAATGAAATCTAAAAAGAAATAAGGCTGTCATCTATTTTCAAATTGACTTGAGAGAGTGGGAGAAAGCTATCTGCAATAGGTTAGCAAAAGCTTTTGGCCTTACTTGTACAGTGATTCCTACAAAATAACATTCTCTAGCAGCACCTTTGACGTTGCGTTGAGGAATAACATCTAGTTAAGACTTGCAGGATATTTTAGGGAATTTCAGTTGAAGAAATGTTGGAGAAAAAAAATTAGATAATTTTAGTAGTAAGGAAACACCTCACAAATAATCCATGTGCAACCTTTGAAAATCAGCCCTCATGAAAGCTCTAAGAAATCTCAGGTTATATTTACATGTTAATTCTTCCCTTGATGTCTTTATTTGGTATTGAAAATTGTTAGAAAGTTAAATAAAAAATAATTGCTTGTTGATTATTGGATCACATATTGCATATTCTCTTTCAACTTAATAAAGTCAATGTTGTTATTATTTACATCACCGAATAACAGAAACAACTTTTTCTTCCACAAGAGAACGACTCAAAATAGTTAAAAGGCAGTTGGGAGCAATGTTCATCTAGTACAAAGCTAAAGTTTGTGTTTGCAAAAATTCAAATATTTTTTTCCCATTATTATCACTATAATTCTTTTTTAATATAGACAAAACAGATTTTTTAAAAGGTTGAATTGCAAGTATTAATGTGCAGTGTTAATCTGTGTTACAGATTTCTATTTGAATTTGCACTAAATTTTTGCAGTGAAATCTTATTTTTGTTACAAATCGACCCAGAAAGAAATTTCTCAAGAAAAAAATAAGCAGGAAAAGTTCTGGAATCTGCTTAGAATGTTTGGTGAGCACAAGAGTCTGAAAGCACAAAAGACTGAGAGAGCAATACAATTCATGGTCTTATCTTTCTTTACATTCCTTGTGATGTGTTTTAGGAGCCTTTTTGATTGGTCATTCTGCTCCCTAGACCCCCCCCCCCTCAACCCTTTTCAGTGTTTGCGTTGAACAGGCTGAAGTTTTCAGAATTTGTAAGGACAACCATATACCATTACCCCTAGGCATGACCCCCACACCTGATTTTCAAGTGAGTTTAACAAAATAACCACGGGTGTCCTGCTCTATCCATGCAGTCAGTTCATCTGAAGACAAAGATTTTTTTTTTTTTTTCCATCTTTGTCAACTTTTGATTTTCACATGCAGCAGCAGCAACTGCTGCTCTCAGAAATTGTTTTCAAATGAATGTTGAATTTAAATAAGAAAATTATGAATTAAAACCATTTCATATTAGAAGTGTTTTTCCTTTTCACTCTTTGTTTAACAAATGTTCAGTATTTACAAGGTTTCATGAAAAATTCTGAAAAGAGCAAAGTTTTAATCAAACCATGAAAATTTATACTTCATTGCCAGTAATATTTGAATAAAGTATCTTTATTCTTCATCATTTTCTCAAAGCTAGGGTTCAGATTTTTTTTTTTAAGGGTGCATAGTGTTCTATTTTCCTTAGATATATCTTGGTATGCCCCAGTTAGATTAGCTTCTATTTCTTGCCTCTCCCAGGCATAGAATAACAGAATGGATTCTAGGATCCAGGAGTTGCTCTTAAAATTGAACTTCTTAACTAAATTTTACTCCTTGCACTTTTCATTAATTATGAAGAAAAACAAAAGTAATTTGCTTGAAGAAATTGAAATCTTGTGCCTTTTAGATGGTTGAGGGATTGTCCGTATTTGATCATCTAAGCTTGGAGTAGAAAATTACAAGTGATTTATTTTAAAACAAAACCAGCGCCTAAAAAGTGAACAAAATTGGGCTCTTTAAAAATCTAAAAACATTTGGAGTAAAAATGGAACAACTAGTTTATATTTTGCCTAGCCTTTACCAATTCAACAAGTAAAACCAAAGAGTTAGATACAAGTTTTAACTTATCAACTTATTTGACCTTCAAGGAATTTTGTCTATAAACTAAAAAAAACTTTATGAAATTAAAACATTTCTAAAAACTCTTATTGTTTGAAAGTAATTAATAAAAAAAATTTAAATTATTGTCCAACACAAATCTGTGACTAAAAACTCAGTTTAACCAGGAAGCCACATTTTTCAGTTACACCTTTTTGACCAATTCCAGAAAAATGTTTCCTAAACCAGTAACAATTGATTAACTTCAGCTCATAACTTAAAACTAAAGTTAACTATTTATGTAAGCACAGGAAATCAATCTGAAAATATGTATATTAAAGAAACATTCAATATTAAGTATTGTCTATAACTTTGATCAATTTTCAAATTGAATGAATATATGAGAATAAAGAAATATCTTGAAAAGTTGTTCACATTTTGTAAACAATTTTTAAATTAAAAAAAAAAAAATGGATGACAATTTGGGAGGATTCTAGGAACGGGACAATTGTCAGTAGATGGGTACGTAACTGTTCAGCTACACAAGTGGGAAGTGATTCAATTTAAAAAAAAATAAAATGTAGCATATAGGGGAAAGCAAGGCACAATGAATCATCATTACACAACTAGACGGCTGCTACTTCCTCTTCGCAAGTCAACACATCCGCCATCTGATTTTGTAAAAAACTTACCTGCTTGAGCATTGCTGTACATTGTGCAAGCTAAGGGACCTAATTTTAAACCAAAAGTAATATTCAGAGGTACTCTTACTTACATTATAGAGCCACAACTATTCAGAATTTTCTAATTGTGCTATATGAGGTGAAATTAAGATTGGACAAGAAATAATTCTAACACAAACTGCAATCACTGGTCTTGCTCTTTAGAGAGATGTAAGGTTATCTATTCTCAATGGTATGTGTGGGTTGGGTTGTTCGATTTCGGACATTGTGTCCCCTTTTAGTCTTGATGTTCGATTAATTTTTTTTAAAAATTGGACATCCAATATTGTTTGATTTCAGGTAAATTCAGATATTTCCAAAACCAAACAACCATTATAAGTCAGACATTGCCTGAGTAACTAATCTCTGTTTGTGGGAGCCTGTGGTGTTGAGAGGTAATAAAAATGTAAACTATCTGGTAACAAGATAGGGTCAACTGCCTTTACTTGAGCCATGCCAGAGTCTATGAAGCCACTTCACACAAAGCTTTGAAATCATTCCTAAAAAAA
>VCCN01006744.1:443735-462563 GCA_006491835.1 Architeuthis dux | reverse complement strand
GGGGGGGGGTGAAAGTTTTTGTTTCCAATGTTCAGGGATGTTTTATTAAAGTAATTTTTATGCAATCAAAACACATTCTTAAGCAATTCAGTTTTATAAATCAAAACTAAAATATTTTATAATTGATATAACATCCATGGATTGCAGTGGCTCATGTTGCATGTGTGTTGCAGTTTGAGATTAGCACGCTCATCTCTGCATTTTGAGAAACAGCAGAATGATCACCCCAAACTGAAGAAATTACTGAAATCCACTGAAAACTGTCAAGAGTTGATAAATGGTGAAAACTGTTTTTGTACCATTTTCTGTTAGTTTATTCAACTGGTATCATTTTATCATCTAAAACTTCTATTACAAGAAGCAGTTAATAAAAAAAAAAGTCGTTTGAAACTAGTTTTACGTGACCCCAATGATTGATTGAGAAACATGTATTTCTTTACGGAGATATATCATTAAATATTTATCTGGTTACTAGCAAGGATACCCAAGAAAGAAACTATTTTAATCCAAAAATTGACCTCTGTGGTCAGTACCACTTATTCTATCATCTTTTTTTCTGTCCAAATTGTCCTCGCGTTCCAATTTATCTCCAAGAATATGATCTGTATTGCAGCAAACAATTACAAAGGCCACAAACTAATTCTACATCCAATGACCTCCAAAGTTGAATTTGACCGTATCTACCCTGAGGTTAAAAAAAAAAAAAAAAAAATGGGATGCTCCGTTTTTCGATGATCTCGAAGGTTAACCTCAAATAGCCTATGTCACAACTGGATGTCTTGAGAGTTTTCATGCCAAAAATTAGATCAATAGGTCTTGTCGTTTGATCGTTATAGTGGCATGGACCGACAAACAAAAGCCCCCGATATTAGTATAGATAGGTGCAATAGGACTTGTAGCTGTAGTTGACTACATACATCCAAGGAGAATGAAGCGTGCTTATACTATCATTACAAAAAATAAATAAATAAAATAAAAATAAAGATTATGTCCTTTCTCCCTGAAAGGTTTTCAATTGAGAAAACACAAAATGAAAAAATAAGATTTGCTTTGAATTAAGTTTAAAAATGGCAAAGAAAACAGAACCTGTGTGGTTCCTTGGATAGAAATTCACACTAGCCTTTAGAGGCAAAGGCTTTTCCCAGCCAGACTAAAAATAAAAAGTATTACGATTTTCTAATGCCTCCTAATACCTCCTCAAAAATTGAAAACTTCAAATTTAGTTAACTGACACTGCAAAATCTTGGAGCATGCCATTTATCCAGCTAGACATCTTACCACAAAGCAGCTAAAGACTTTCAATCCATAGAAGTTTTTCTAATGCTTGTTTGGTGATATTCATTTCATATTCCAGAACAGAGAAGACTAATTTTAAAATCAGTAAAAGTTCTTTTTCTTGTAATTGAATTAAGAGAACAAATATATTTACAAGAAAACTAATGACAGTGAAGACTTTTTAAATTCAGACTAGATGATAATTTCAGAGAAATAAAATGAGATGTATGCATACAAATAAAAGTAATTTCAGTAATAAGTAACAAAAGTAGTTTGATGTATGTGGGGCCTTGACAAAAAAATAAATAAATCTTAGATCAGTAACTATGGAGTCCTCAGAAAACAGATGTTAAAAGTGTAATTTAACAAAATAAACAGGTCTGGTTACTCACTCAATAGAAACCATCAATGAATAAGTTACTTCTCTCACCTTTTGTTATGTCACTAAAAAGTACAAATTTTCAACAAAAAACAGAACAAGCAGGCTCAAACTAGGAATCAATTTAGCATAAACTTACATTATAAATTGAACCCTCCACTAAAAAAACCTTTTTCTTGACATAAGGAGTAAAATGTTGAAAATTTCAGCCCTCTAGCTCCATTGGTGCAGCCTGTACACATGATAGTTTTGGTTGTGTGTGACGGTTTCTAATAAAAAAAATGATGGACAAAGGGGAGTATAAACAGTTTGGTTAATTAGCAAGTCTGTAATGCTAATAAACCTACTTTCTCCACCAGCAACATCTATAATATTAATATTGGACACCAAAGTGAATTTAAGGTGTTTTAATGAAAATATTGAAACAGCATCATTATTCAGTGATCAAAGTATTTTCCTTGGCTTTCTATGACCTTATACCACCTTTCAGCTAAATTGTGTATTCATCATAAGAGGATTCTGCTTTTAATTCAATGAATTTTCCCATATCTTGAACTTGTTGAAACTGCTTACCAGAGAAAGAGCATAGCATGGAGCCAAACAAGTCATAGTCTGAACGTGATATGTGTGGGGAAGACCCAGCACATGTGGAGGAACTTCCCATTCCAACTTGATGGTTGTTTGCTGCGTCGCATTTGCAACATGGGTGCTGTCATGCAGCAACATCACCATGCGCAGAAAAAAGGCCTTTTCTCTTCCAAGGCATCATTCAAAAAAACCAATTACACTTGTTCACAATAATGTCATGCAGTAACAATGTCTCAGTTCCAGCCAATTCATAAAGAATGCCACTTGAATTTCTAACAGACAACAAAGTGTTTAGAGACTGGGTCATAACTCCAATAGTTCAGCTTTTATGAATTCAACAACAATGACTACCAGTAAGGTTAAAATAAGTCACTTAGCATGGAACCTGATCAGTAACTCCACACAATCCAAACCAAGTATTATTTTTATTAGTTAATTTTCTGGTCATCACTGACATGGCCTGTGTTGATTTATCCAAAAAGGAGGTTACATTTTTATCCAGGTGGTATGATAGCATTCAGTCAACAATTTCAAAGATTTATTGATAAGATTGTAAGACAAAATATTTTCAAAGAATCTTTGACTCCTATACCGAGTAATAAAACATTTGAGAGGAAAAAGAAAAGAAAAAAAAAAAAAAAAAAAAAAAAAAAAAAAGTTACTCCAAACGGACTGGAGAACTTCCAAATACACTAACCTACTTACTGCATGATACATGTGGACCGGGTTGAAATGCTAGCCTGCTTAATGAGCGGCCAATTAAATCAAATCTCAACAAGTAGAAAAATTTAAATATCCAAGTTTATTTTTTAAATTCACATTGTTACTTTGAGAAAAAAAACAAACCCTAGAATTGTTATTTTTACCCTTAATGTTCAACACAAAGTAAAATAATATAATTAAGAATGTTCACTGTAAAAAAACTACACTAGTCACTTGGATACCAACTGCAGAGAAGCAGGGTACCAATCATTTGTGTCCCCACAAGAGTAGAATATGACAAGATCTTTTTCAATGTAGGCCTCAAACATTTTTGTATGATGGTGTGTCTAGAGATTGCCCAGTTCCATTAGCTTTTGCCACAGGAATTTGGGTGTGACTTGACCCTCCCCTTTCAATGAAATAGGCAGGTGCTGCCTGGGAAATGGGACGCCAGGAATCAAGCTTTTAGCCAGATGTTCATCTATATAAATTTGTTTTCTTCTGAACATGGTGAGGGTAACAAAAGGATTTGAGGCATATAAAAGAATTATTTTTTAACCATAACCCTTGAAGACTGGAAAGGTTCAATGAAAGTCAACTTTGAAACTTTCTCAAAATCACAAATATTAAAAACTTGAGGGAAGAGAGAAAGAATCAAAAATGTGGTTTCCTATAATTGTTAATTTTGCAGTAACAATCAAATCAAGCTAAAACCCTAGGAACAGACAAAATCATCAGGACAATTATTTTGCACTGCAAATACAAATTCTTTTCATATGTTGGTACGTACCTGGAAGAAGGCTGCTCAGTAGCTAAGAGAAGACACTTGCTCAATTAGTCTCAAAGACATGACAACCATCATCAACTTAAAATTGTGCCCCACCTGAAAGCAAAAGTTCAATAAGACATGCAAAAACAAGATCAGTATAAAAGTTAATGAGTTTAACTGTTATACTTGGAAGTTTGACAATAGGAAATGCATAACCAAATTGTGCAGTGATCTCAATTAGGAAAGCAGTGAACTTTTTCAACTGCAACACTGGTTTGTGCCTTGTAACACCAGTGAATCACATGCTTTTTTCTTCATTACCAATCCAGGACACAAAATCTAAGCAAAACTTTCATGGGAAAGTTCTCTTCTGAGCATTCGTTAACCTAAAAATTGTTATATTAACAGAAGATCTTGTGGCTGTTCCAGGAACACCAACAAGCAAGGGCAGAGGCAGTTTCCACTCCAGTTCTAAGTAGAATTGTTTTTTGTTTTGTTTAACATCAGTTTTTAAATTTTCTTTGAGTTATTAACCTCAGTTATACAAATCTGGCCAATATCAGAAAAGAAAAGTCTGACCGTTACTCTTTTAGGAATCAAAAGTTGCCAAGAAGGACAAAAGTGACATACTTGCTAGAGAAAGCAAGGAAGAAAAGGAGAGCAAACAATCATTTCTGCATCCAAAGTGTAAAAAAAAAAAAAAACCTGGTTCAATGCCAGAAAAATGAATTAAAACAAAATATAATAAAATAGAGAAATTTATTTTTCTAAGACTTAAATGAGAACATTTCAATTCATGATGAGAGGGAAGGGTGAGTTGAGGTTTTAAAAAAAAACAAAAAAAAAAAAACAACTTTCATTCCTTTTTCTCAATATATTTTTAACACAATATCACCAAACCACTGATGTAAACAGATCAGTGGACTGTTCCATTCTTTTTAAGAGGGAAAAGTTGAGGGGTGTAAGCATGGAGACTTGAAAAGAAGTAAAGATATTAGTGGTTGAGTGAAAGAAAAAGACATTAAAAAAAAAAAAAAAAAAAAAAAAAAAAAAAACATATCAAGTATTTTAGAAGCATAAACTCGTTGCAGCCCAGAGAAGCAGTCCAAATCCTATTTGAGGAAATCACCTGCAACAGTTGAAGTTAAGAGTTGTTTCTAGTGCATCAAGGAAAAAGTTGTCATACTAATAATTTAATTTTTGCAAATGTTCTTAATTTTTTAAAGTAAGACTCCTAAAATGACAAAGATTGAATTTAAATATAGAAGTTTTTAACATTTTTCAATCACTTCTTACCCTCCTCAAATTAGATAAGAAATCTAAACAAAACACCAATGACAGGGGCAAACATTTTTTTAAAATGACCTCTGAAAATATATTTTACAAGCAAGGCACATAATCCTTAATCCTTAAGAGACAGAGATAGAGAGATAGAGATAGAGATAGAGATAGAGATAGAGAGACACAGACAGAGAGAGAGAGACAGACAAGTATTTTAGAAGCATAAACAGAAACTCGTTGCAGTCCAATTCCTATTTGGGGAGAGAGAGACAGAGAAAGACAGATGAGAGAGACACAGAGAGACAGAGACAGGAAAATAAAGCCAAGTTTCATGTTAATTGACCACACATCACATATTTTTTCTTTTTTTTTTTAAATAAATCAAATAAAGTTTCAATTGTTAACCAGAATAAATAAGATAAACATAAATTAGATTTGATAAATTTGTAGTATAGAATACATTTTTCTGTTAGCAATTTTAGAAAGAGAGAGAAAGAGAATTTTCACAAACCAATTCATTGCAAGAGACCACATTGCAGAAATTCAGGTACCCGGCTTATCACAAGGTTCAAGTCTTTTCATTTCGACTTTTAAAAAATTGACATCTCTCTCCCTCTCTCTCCTTGGTTGATTCATAGTAATGAGCAACACCAACCAAGCATTTTAGATAGTCATCAAGTTGCAATCTCTGGTATTGGGTTGGATAACTAATGACTAAATTAAAACCTTTATACAGAGAAGAGTTTGTAATATAAAAAAAATACCTTCTTTGGTAATCATCTGTCCACAAAAGGGTAAAGAATTTTGTGCCTTGTATAAAATAAAGAGAACAGGGGACACGAGTTCCAGACGGAATAAACATTTGTCATGAGGACATAGATTTTACAAGTTTAAAAATAGAGGACTGCTGTGACGATAGAGGGTTTAGAATAAGAACCAACAGATAATGGGTAGAGTTTTTAAAAAATAAATAAATAAATATAAGAAAGGCAACTCTGCTCCTAGGCACAAAAGTTAGCAGCTGGTACAAGTGCCGTCTTTATCATAACAAACACCAGAATATTTGGTGGACGATGAGGATTTTGCCATGAGGAATACAATTTGAAATAATTGCTTCAAATTTAGATTCTTGCTTTTAGGCTTTGGGAATTTACCAGTTAAAAGCCATGGCACCTTTCCTACAGAAGCCAACTGAAGTGGTTCCTGTCAACTGCAAGGAATATCTTCAGCCTCTTGGAACTGAATAGAGAGTAGTCGAGTGAGGATCAGGTAATTAAAGCAGGAATGAGGAGAGGAATAGAAGGATCAGAAATAGGGAAGGAGACATAACCAGTGAGGAAAGAAAATGAAAATTCTCTGGAATTCAGTTTCAGCCATGCTACAAAGTACACGAAGGCAAGAACAGCTCCCATTGACACCTGTTCACATCTATCAGTGATCTGATCAGAAAGTAGCACCTAATCGTGGTGGGAATAATAATGATAATAATAAGAGAGATCAAGATGAAGCTTGTTAAAGAAATGACTCATTACAAGCATTCCATTATGCTTTTGGAATTTTTTTTTTTTTTTTCCTTTTCTTTTTTTTACAAATTCACTTTTTATGAAAGCAGAAACCCAACATTTTAGAATACATCCTGTTCTAAATATTGCCTTTCACTCTACATTTTCCCCCCTCATAAAAATAAATAAAATAGATAAATAAATTAAAAAATAAAATATAGAATTGAAGAGTGAATGTGGGTAGGTTAGAAAGTCTCAGTGAACCTCAGTGCACACTGCAATCAATAAGTGATATATGAATGAACTGTGAAGGTAAGTCAGTCTTTTGATTAGAGTAATAAGTTTGAAAGATTTCATTAAATAGAGGTATGTGTCAAATTTTGCCGGGCAATTGGTGGTCTGGGCTTATTTGGAGGGAGCAAGTATTTTTTGAACGGCAAAAGTCTTCTAGGAATATTAAATGATGGTCAGTGCAGAGAGAAACCTGACAAGAGAAGTGATGAATCCATATAACGACTCTCCGAGTTTGCATGTCAAGATAGAATGAACCAGATGATTTTTTTCTGCCTGGGTATCAGGAAATGGCAGTGACTCAAAGCTTATACCAGCAAGAAGAAAAAGATTCTAGTAAAGTTAAAGGGTTGCCCCTGGATTTCTTAACACTAAAATGATGCTTCAGATATCTTGACATGTCAGACATGAGATATGACTATGTAGTACAAGAAACCTACTACATAAAAAAAATTACGGGAAACTAAACTTTTACTCTTAGCATCACTAAGGATTATCAAGGGTTCCAAAATAATTTGAGCCCAATTAAAGGTAAATTCATTTTAGATATTACATTTTCCTCCTCTATAGGAAAATTATTTGCAATATCAGTTTCCACTTTAATATTTCAGTCAATTTACAAGAGTTACAATTCATCAGGATCCAAGACAAAATTTGTAGGGGTTACCATTTTACCAGAGATTGGCATAAGCACAAGAAATACGTGCAAGTTGTTAACTCTCATTCAGTATACCAAGACTTTTAAGATCTGCCCTACCAACACCAAGATTCGCATTCAAAACTTTGACCAGCCAACAACGAACAATCATTTATGATCAATAGAACAGTAAATGATGTTCAACTATGCAAAGAAAAACAATATACTAACAGGTTGAAATGGATGATATCTGATCAGAAATTTCAAATTGGCATCAAACACTTTAAAGTTCCTGAAATTACCAGCACATGATGTAGTTTTAACAGCTTTTCAATATTTACAAAAGAATTCTATTTCCCTATGTAACAAATTATTCAACACTAAGGTGATGAATTTGTAAACTGAGATAGCAACAATATAATTGAACACAACAAGGGTCTACATATTTGTAACCATATTGACCTGGTAAGTAAACATTCAGCTGCAGTATATACAATACGTTGTGGCTGAAGAAATTGGATGATAATGATTAAAAGCAAAAACTAAGTGGCTTCTGGTCTGATAAAATCCTAGATGTAAACTTATAGGCAAGTTGTATGGTAATTAGATGAAACCTATGGTAAAGAGATTTAATATTGAAATGGACAACTTCAAACAAGCATTGTCACTAAAGCAAGATAAAAATTAATGATTGCAATACTGATTAGAAATGGGGGAGGAGGGGGGGTTGAGGTAAAAGCCGTTTACATTAAGTTCTTAGCTGTTTATTTAAAGGAGAGAAGGAAACAGAACTCACAAGTTTTCCGTTACCACAAACTTTACAGAAAAATTCAATTTTTGGACAAACAAATTAACTGAATCCCCTTCATGAAAATAACTAGTCAGCATTTAAATTTCTTTTTAACCAACCTATTTCCAGAAATTAAAGCATGGAGTGATTTAACCATTTTTCAGATTTTTAGAGAGAAGTCTACATGAAAAACTTCTCTAATTTGACCAAGAAAGCTTTTGTACAAATCAAACATGTAAAACTAATAAACTTTTGCAACAAAATGTTAGTTGTAAAAATTCCAAAAGTCATGGACGGTGTTTTTATTTTGTCAGTTTTGAATTTCTGTTGGTAGATAAAGTGTTGAGTTGCAAAGATGTACTTAACATGTAATGTGGTCATGAAAATAATCTTTGTTTCTAGACTCTACAGTAAGCTATTTACTGATCAGTTTGTCCTCCCCAAACGCATATTATCTTATAAGTATTTGCACACAACCAATTTCTAGCCACCTTTCCATCTCCAAATTTAAAGAGAAATTTAAAATTTCTTTTAACAGGAAAACCAACATTTCAGAGGTCGGAACAAGTTCTATTTTTATTCAACAATACTTAACAGTGGAAATCAACCCTAACCCAATAAACAAGTTTTCCACAATAGAAAATAATAAATCTTAAAACTATACAAAAATGCCAAGGAATTACTTAAAATGTTTGTGCTTTTGTAAACTGTATGTCTTATTCAAGAAAAGTATTGATATTTAGTAAATAAATTAGATTTTGCTTGTTGTGTAAATGCCAGGTTTTAGTGTACAGTTTTACTTATGGACAAACAGTGAAAATATTGTAAATATACTATGGACCAATCTGTCTTTATCCCAACAAGTTAGATAAGAGATTTCTGATTGGTATTTAAAAATTTGAAATTTTTTAATCTTTAAGTAATCCTTGCAGAATTATCGATGGTATTTATGGAGTGCTAAAAAAAATGTATTTTTGATCACGGAACCCGATATAAAAGAGGATCCCAAGCTTAAAATATGAGGGGAAAGAAAGAAAAGAAAAATTATTCATGAGATTGCCATTCACTCATTTTTGAGAGCGTTCAGTTACTTTCAGTTGAAAAAAAAAAAAAAAAAAAAAAAAAAGTCTGATTATCACAAAAATATGGTTTATATAAATCATTCTTAAAGTAAGGAACATAAGGAAGGAACTGCTTGAAAAGCATGTGTGCACTGGGTTTTGGAACTTGGCAAGGAGACAGTAGGTTCTCACAGATAAACCAAATCAACAGACAGCTAAACTGAAAGATGCAGTGGTGGCTAGATAACTGACTAACAGACCTGTCCCCAGTAGAGACTAGTTTAGGAGATGGAGATAGGCCAGGTTGGCAACATCTACAACAGTTTAGTGATGACCAAACTGCAGAGCAATTTTTTAAAGATTTATAAAGGGGGAAGTAAAGTTTCAAGATGGCTGACTATAGTATGGCAGCCAGTAACAGTTGTGGTTATCAGGTCTGAGTTTAGACTGAAGGTCTGACCAATTAATAAAAATTTTAAAAAAAAAAAAAAAAAAAAAAAAAAAAAAAAAAAAAAAAAAAAAAAAAAAAAAAAAAAAAAAAAAAAAAAAAAAAAAAAAAAAAAAAAAATTAAAAAAAATCAGGTCAGGTAAAATGTGGTGTGGTGGTAATTGTGATGTCATCTTTGGTTATCACGCCCAATTAATACTGGAAGTCCGATTTGGAGGAGGGGTTTGTGGCATTCCAGCCTGATAGAGTAGGGTTTAATTTGAAGCAGAGAAGTCTCTTTTTTGTGACAGAAGTAGCCAGAGCCAAATTCTGTATACAGAAAACTTTTAAAGTTATTTTCAAGCACAGTATCTGCTGATTGCTCAGCAGAGTTGAATGCTAGTTAATGAGTGTTTTTTTTTGTGTTTTATTTTCCTTTCTTTAGTCCAACAGATTTTGTCTCCACTTTTTAAGTGTATTGGGGCAGTAGTGAAATGCAATGCACCTCTTTAAGGTTGTTTATTTGATGCCAGCAGTGGTGACACGAGGATGGCAGCAGTGGCGAATACCCAAGTGAGGTGACAACATCCTTTACAGCCGATGATGTACAGATTGTCAGGAAAGAGCGACCAGTATCATCAACTTTTGGATAAAGAGGATATCAAGAATGGTTATATCATTGATGCACAAACCTGCCAGGATCCAAGAGTTACTTTTGGCCTCTTATTGCTTCCTTTCCTTTTAGTCTTTTTCAAGTATCTTGAGAAATAAATTAAGTTTCTTAAATTTTTTCTTTAAATATGTTCAATTTTTTTTCTTTTTCCAATTTGTAAAGAAAAAAATGAAAGACTTATGGTCTAATTTTGTTTATTTCCGTGATTATTGTCTTTACTGGGTTCAGCTGGTTTTTCTTCGAACTTTGTATGCAGATATTAACAAGGTAATCTAAAAAAGAAAAAAAGCTAACATCAGAAAAGGGTAACATGTTTATAATTGAAAATTAACATCGTGGGGCACTTATTTGCACTCAACTAGTAAATTCATTTCAGTCTTCAAAAACGTTAACATTTTAGATCATACATGATAATCTTCAAAAGGCAACAGATTTAAGGATAAATATTAATCCGTTTTCTATATTTAGAATATTCCAGGCTAAATATAACGTCATTAAATTAGCTTCTAGCATAGAAAGCTCTATTTAGAAAATTGATCAAACCTGTAACTATTGCTATGAAATAGTGCAGTACTGAAGATTGCAAACACAAACTGAAATTGTTTTAGCCTATTTATATTTACTTGATTTATTCATGTAAAACCCATAAGGGAAGTATAAACATTAGAAATAAAAGTTTCACTTACCCTTGCATCTGGTTTGGTTTCAATTAGCAGTGTGTTATCACCATGCTTGAGATTCCTGAACGATGTCACAAATTTTGATGGCTGTGATAAAAAAGTTTGATATGTGACCAATTTGAGAGATAGATATAGAGATATAGAGATAGATATAGAGACATAGATAGATAGAGACATAGATAGAGACATAGATAGATAGAGACATAGATAGATAGAGACATAGATAGAGATATATGTGTGTGTCAACTGTTCAATGTGTTATAAACAAATCTTTCACTTGCTTTAGCATCTAATTTTGCTCATACATTTGTTACATGACAGCTTTTACAGATAATGTATCAATCTCAGTCTGATTAAGAACAAAGTTCTTTCAATAATTTGTATTAATGAACCTCTGTTACACTTCCTTGAGCACAGTAATTAGGATATTAAAATGATTATCATACAATATCAGTGTTGATAGTATTAGTAAACCATAGACAAAGCATGAGGCTTTAAGAGTACAACATTCTGCTTGATGAATTCCCTATATATTTCTGTTAATGCAAACCTTCAAAATGTCAAATTTGAGAACTGTATATTCTCCATTTCCAGTGCTATGCTGATGTTCATGGGCTCCACAAGTCATCCTATTTCATGAAATCAAAAGATTTATAGAAAGAGAATGTACATAATATACAGATGACTAATACTTACCAATGAAACTTGTTTTTCTGATCCTCCATTTAAGTAGACATTCGTAACAACTGACTCTCCCTTCAATCGACATCCAATATGAAGTGCCCCTATGTCATTGACATGAACAAGGAAAAGTAGGTAGCCCTCATCTAACAAAGAAAAAAAGTATGAATTAATATCAAAATCCCATAGTTATTTAATCAAGTATTCACTCAAAAATAATTTTATCAGAATCATTTACTTTGATATCGGAAGTCTTTATGGTTAAAATTTCAATGTGTACTGTTTACTCGCAATATTCAGAAATACTAAATAAACTTCCTTCATAAGTGTAAAAACAAATTACAAGACTACATTTCTAATTATGAACTCTCAATTCATTGAATGAAGCTTAATTTCTTCACCCAAAGCTTTGTTGCCCATATAATATATACTTGTAATTAATACATTCTACAGTATTATGGGTGGATCAATTTAAATTAGATACCAAATTTTTATATTCTTCCACATCTATTTAATTCAAAGCTTAGAGAGAGCTAGATAGGAATACTTACAGCGTTCACATTCTCGTTTATAGTGTCTGAAACAGATTTGGATTTTTCGGCCTTTTGAAAGTGCCATGCACTGAGTGGGAAAAACTTCTCCCACAAGTTCATGTTCTCCTTTCATCCAAGCATTTATACAGTCTCTCTTTTGGTTCATAAACCTGATAAATAGCAAAAGAAACATGAAGCAATTTTTAAAAAACAATTTACAAGTTTATTTATACATTTAAGATATAGTCAACATACACAATCTGGTGATATTTAAATCCACTAACTTTCTGAAAATCTATAATCACTTAACTTTTTGCTGATAATTCTTAATCTCTATTCATGCTTTGAATAATAGGATTTAGATAATTTGTAAAAGAGCATAGGTGTCAAGTGTCACAAGACCATCCATTTTACTGCCTCTAATAAAAAGTTAAAAAAAAAAAAAAAAAAAAAAAAAAAATCTAAAATTTAAACAAGATCTGTGTATATATGTAAATACATAGTAGCAAACAAAATAATTAAAGGAAAAAAAATTAATAGAAACATACTTCTGATGAAACCTGGTCAAAATTGCTTGCATGCCCTGGAGACTAAGATTCCCATGGACCAGATCCAAAACATTCAAGTTGTCTGTGTTCTGGAACCCAATATTAGCACCATGGTCTAGCAGCAGTTTCACTATCTGAGGGTTACCACTGTAAATGGACTGGAAAACAGAAAAATGGTAAATTAACATGCTACACTATTAGTGTAAGTGATTACAAAAACTATAATAAAATCCATTTTATGTCATGAAGCTCTATAGGGGTGGGGGGCAAACAAACTTAACCATGGGTAGCAATTCACAAACAAGTCATGGAAGCAGAGGAACCTGTGATCATGCTCCGTGTATTTCAATTGATAAAATGGCTTTTATGTATTTTAAGACAAACACAAATGAATTTCCAAAGGAATAGAGATTCATACTACTAGACTTATGGTAAATAGCTAAATTCACTTGTTTTTCCATAGTTAAATGTAGTCCATTAATATGCATTATGACAGTAACTTATAAAAAGGTAAATTATAAGAATCAAATTTGTAAAATTCAACAAGATGTATGGAAATATGAAACCTGGAATAAAATTAACCAATTTGAGAACTCACTTTTATTAAAGCGGTTTCTTTATTTGTTGTATATTTTTCAAGGTTTGCTCCCAATTTAACGAGTACTTCCACTGCTGCAACCTCCCCCTACAAGAAAATGAGCAGACATTAAAATTAGTAACAAATTATTGAAAAAAAAAAAAAAAAAAAAAAAAAAAAAAAGTGTATAGAAAGGTTTAGCACAATCAAGATTGCATTATTTTCACTCTTCTGGAGTGCAAATCCATTTTATTTAAAAGATTAGGAACAAAATATGTCAAACTTAAAAATTAGTAAAGAGAATATGGCAGTATTGCCAAAACCCAACCAAAATCTTTTCAAAAGCTTATCTATATTTAATATATATCCACATCTTAAGAATATCTATTACTACTAAATAGGAAATGTATGCAATATTACAAATATGATATTAAATAAATGTTTGAAGAAATATTTAATCTTTAGTTGCTGCAATCAAATAAAATTCTGTTTCCAGTACTGAAGGGAAATTAATAACTTGAGCCATGCTAGAAATTTATTGGACAATTTCTGCATCAAATGTATTTACTTATTCTATAAAGTCATTGTAACTTTATACAAGAGCAAGAATACCTATTTCAAACTAGAGAAAATTATCCTTAACATCCAGTCTTTCCATATGTATCTACATGATACTAGAATAAATGTGTTTGCAGTATGTGCTTTTAAAAACTACAATAGTATGGCAAAATATACTATTAATAGTAATAACATTTAAAATTTGAAGAGAAAATGCTGGTGTAATAATATATGTAATACATTTTTCTAATGAGTAAATACTAGATATATTTTTAATAAATCAACCTACATCAGGTGGGCAGAAAATTTATTTAATTGCTCTTGTGTTTATTCTTAACCACCACTCTTTTCTAGAACCCCCCCCCCCAAAAGCCCTACTAGGATAGAATTTGAATCCATACAAATCCAGGAATTTCCAACTCACTCTTATTAACAAGATTTTCTTAGTCTATTAGCCAGATGATCATTATATTTTTGACAGAAATCTTAATGAATGATCAGAAACCTAGATTATTACTGATCTTTAAAAGAAAAAAAAAAAAAAAAAAAAAAAAAAAAAGGGTTAACATGATTTGAAAAAACTAAGATTCTTGGTTAATTTTGAAGTGATAACATACCCTTGTGCAGGCCAACATCAGGGCAGTCTCTCCACTACTCAGCGATTTGTCCAGTTGAGCACCAGCAAGTGCCAAGAGTAACGTTATGTCACTATATCCTGCAGTGGAGAAAACATCTTAAATCAAATACCAAATGGAAAATAGGTACAATTTTATAGCGTGAAGAAATAGCAAGGAAATTTTTTCAACTTTAATTGTAAGAAATTGTAAGGATCTTTGAAAATGAATTGCTTAAATTAGCATTCCTTAAATATTTTCTTGGCTGGCATTGTAATGTAAATGTAAAAAAAAAAAAAGATATAAAAGTATTTACCTCGCAATATTGATTGCATGATCAAAGTGTAGCCATCAACGTTTGGAGATTCCAGGTCATAATGTGATCTGTCCCCTCTGAGAGCAGATTTTAGCCTCTCATAATCACCTGCTAATACAGCTTGAACAAATTCATCTGAAAGAGGCACAACAAATTTTACACATTGGATCAGTATTAAAAGGGACTAATGATTTGTTTACCTAAATTGGAGTCTGAATAAATCCAAGGTTTATCAGAAAAAATTACAATTCAATAATCTATAATTACAAAAATAGTGTGTATAAATATTAGAATTAATACAACTAAGACATCTCTTAATCTGAAAGTCATAACTTTCAGTTTATATAAGTCACTTTACTGATTACCAAAACATTTATGATCAATCTATTTCTACATGATAATCATCAGGCACATCATACCTTTCAGTATATCAACTTCATTAAATCATTTCCTTCAGGATCAAACAAAACAAATCCTTCAGGCAAAATAAATTAGCACTTTGGTACTTACCTTTACTGATTTGGATGACATTGTTAGATAACCTGGCTTTTTTGACTGAGGTAGGGGCTGAACTCTGTGGACAGAAACAAAGAAAATGTATCTCAGGCTGGTAGCAGTAAATCATTTTTCAACCTATTAAACAAACCCTCCCTAAATGACCACTAAATATATTTGAATGATTTTTTTTGGGGGGGGGTAGTTATGAACTTATGAAACTTAAAATGTTTGTGTAAAACCATTTATGTTTACGTTCTTCACAACCAGAGGATGTTCAGCCAAAAATTACAAAAACAAATATTCAAACTGAGAGTTGAATTGTTACATATGAAAATTCAACCATGTTTTTTTTAAATTGCAGAGAAAGAGAAGGAAGATTATCACAAAACATAAGTTGCTATGAAAGTTTAAGAACTTATACAAATTATTGCGTTGATTGTGGGGGGAAAAAAAAAAAAAGTTTAATGGTCAAACCTTCTCAGCTTAACATTAAATGTTAAAAAAAAACAAACTTGTTATCAGTAGTTCTGATGGAAATGTAACTCACCTCTATATTTCTTGACCGTTCAAGACGAGTGTGGCAAGAACAAAAATTGGCCAATTCTTCTGCTGTACAATTATCAAAAAAATCTGAAAATAGAATTTCAATAATAAATAAACATTAATTCATAGTTAAATTGTTGGAAGAGCTTTTTTGGGAAAATATGAGTCATGAAAACTAGAAACACTAGATATTTGTTTCTCATTAGGAAAGTAAATAACTTTCATGTGAAATATTATTTCCTTTGAGGTGTAATCTTTTTTGACAACCAAAGAGTTGCTTGGACTATCAAATGCTTTCCTTATGGATTGTACAACAGAAGGCTGTAGAATGGATCAGTAAGAAATGATGTGATAACAGCGAGTGCGAGAGCGAGAAGAAAAAAAAAAAGATTTTTTTCTCAATAGTCTGAAAACCTCTTGGAATGATGATTTTTTTTACAGTACTGACAAATAGGTTATGAAAAACAGCTAAAATTGGTTGATACAGATTTGCGGAAATCCCAAGACATCCCGATTAATGAGAAGTCAAGAGAGCACAATCAATTTCTCTTTTGGGTGATGAGAAAATTGCTTTAAAATAAAGAAAAAGGAGATAAAATAAATTTTCCATACTATTAGGTGGCACTGAGAATGGAATCGGTGAATAGAGTTCAAATTCTAGCTAGGCAGTTTGTGTTCACTTTGCACTAGTGCCCTTGGGAAAGGCATGAATCCACTTCTCCCACCAGCAGAGCAGTTGGGAGCCCTTTAGCCTGGTGAGGCAGTCCATCTTTGACGTTAGGTTAGCAGCCCGGTTGTGTAAAAACCCACAATTGCTACAGAAACAATGATTGGTCTCCATTCAAGAAATGGAGACAAAATCATTGCATGAGACGGGAGCATCTGAGATACTAACAATACATGAATATTGTGAAAATGGGAAGTGACATTAAATTTTTTTTTATCAAAAATGGTACAAATATATTAGTGCTTTAGTAATTTTTAGAGGATTTACACAAGGTGTTTGGAAAACCTTTAAGTAAATTTTTCAATGCACAAAATTAACATTCATATATCATTTTAGCTTTAATAAGCAGTTTGATAAATATACTTGTCAATTATCATTCATTCAAGTCTGAAATCCTCCACATCGGTTTAATATTAACAATATTCTTGCAGACCTGCCATCGGGTGGGGTGTGTGGAGGTGTTAATCATGACGACCAGAATATAGATAAGTCTGCTATAAGTCACTTATAAGTGGCTAATACACTCAATATCGTTTCTGAGAGGGTTTATCTAATGAATTTAATAAGATCCTTGAAAATGAATTTGTTTTAATTTTACAAAAATGCAGCTGTCATACAGTTTCATATTTCCAAATCATTGTTTCCTTGCGACCCGGCAGCACATGCTTTGCAGCCCTGGTATCAGGCCAGATGGTTGGGACTACTGGGCTAAGTAACAGAGTGGAGACAAGGTCATTCTTGTCCTTTTACAAGTTTTATTCAATCATAAAGTTATTTACAATAATAAAAATTGTAATTTAAGTAGCGATAATTATAATAAAAAAAAAAAAAATTTAAAAAAAAAAAAAAAAAAAAAAAAAAAGGAGATAAGATCTAACATTTTTAGATCATTTAATACAGAGGAAATAAAAATGCCAGTACACTTAAAAGATCAGGTTTTTATTTAAATGAAACACTATTGGAAGCTACACTATTCCATGCCATGAAAGTTTAAATGGTTCTTAACAGATATTATTTAGATGCTTGAGCCTCAATAAAGTGAAACTAGGTTGTAAAAAAGTATCCAATAAAATCTAAGAGTAACTGAGACAAATTTAATTTAAACAAGATGTGAAAAGAGAAATGGTTAAGTTGTGCCTTTTTAATTTGCATAAAAGTGCATTATAAATCCTACTTTTCTGGAATTTAAAATAAGAGTTGTTGTTCTTAATAAATAAAATTAGATAAAAAAATACTAATGTACAATTGAGTTCATAAATATAGGTGTGCTATATTTTAACTGAATATGGAGAGAGAAAGAATTATTTTTAACTTTTAAAAATAAAGAACAATTTTTGTTGTTTAAAGCTGAGTAAGTTTATATTGTTAGTCAATATTTTAGAAATGTTGCCAACATTTTAAGTGAGAGAAGTGAAAGCTTGCTTATAATCAGAAATAATTGTAAGTTCCAATTAGACATAGATGGTAATTATAAGCACTAGTATACCAGTGTCATCATATATGACAAATGTTTTATAACTTTGTGAGAACATGTGTCTGTTTATTATAAATACTATGTAAGTTGCATATGTCAACACTTAATAGAAATTATATTTTTTTTAAAAATGGTATTTTTGCTCAATTTGAACACAGTGTAAAGAAAAAGGGACAGAGGTTAATTTTAGCCTACAATATAAAGTCACATGAATAATAACAGCATTTTATTTATTGTATCTAATTGGATTGCAGTGCTGGTTCGGTCTCTTTTTCCTTCGTCTGTTAATCCCCCACCCCGAGGAGAGGGTGGGTGGACAGCAGTGGATTTTCAAACAAAATAATCTCCATACTGGTGGTGAGGGTGTGGTGTACAGTGGTTGGTTTGAGAGTTGGGACAGCAAAGTTTTAGATTTTGTTCAGTCTTTCCTTTTTTTTTTAGTTTCCTCTTTGTCCGTGACGGACCAACAAGTGTACACACACACACACACACACACACAAATATATAAATATTATATAAATATAAACACACACACCTTTCCAACTTGGTTGGCAGATATATGTATGGATTACAATGTAATTTCTTGAAAGGATCTGCAATGGGGTAAGAGGTGGTGGTTGAAATTTGGGGCAGATCCAGGAATTCTATTCTGATTGAGAGATACTTTTCAATTTCCCCCCACCCCCATACATTTATGTATATAC
>VCCN01006744.1:420897-436639 GCA_006491835.1 Architeuthis dux | reverse complement strand
AAAAAAAAACAACACACTCCCTAACCTCTTTTGCTGAAAAGTAAGTTTTTCTTTATCACTTTTCCAACTACTAATAATTAAATAAAACTTGTCCATATATTCTTTTAAAAGATTACAGGCATGCTTGGTGACTGACTTGCACAATCAAAAACTTACATGCCTTATTTTTTTTTTATCAACACCCCATCCCCCAACCACCAAGCAAGTTCACAAAACAGTTCCTGCTACACAATGACGTCTCTTACGTATAATCATTTTATTTTCTGGACGTATTTCCGACACTCAGACATTGCCTCACTTTTGCATAAAATCAAACCATGCGCCAGATGTATGAAGAGTTTGGAACTAACAGTAGAAAGTATAATTCAAATCATTTTAATTTTAAGTAGGTTATATTTACTGCATATGTGAATAAACTAAGATTTTAACTATATATTTTGTTTTCATATAGAAATTGAGAGTTTAGTTGACTGACAGAAGAAAGCCTTCAGTATTTTAGTTTAACTTGACAGCACATTTAAGGTAATATTAATTTCTTTATAACTTTAATGAATTAAATTAGAGACAGAAAGTTATTAGTAGGTTATGTTAAATATGCTTTTTGAATGAACATCATTCGGGTACCAAGCAATTTCTATTTCAAGTAGTCAAATACTATACAATGACGAGTTTGGGCAAAAACACCACAGTAACAGAAGGGATCAAATTTCATTGAATTAGCAATTCCAACATTTTTATTTTGCGCCAAGCAACTTATAAGTCCACCCAACTACCCACTTAAAAAGAACCCTTAAAACATGTTAAATGTCCATTGTCCTTATTTGGAAAATAAGAAAACCAACGTGAAAAACATCAAATGCTTGAATAAAGAGTTTATTTGAAACTATGATGCAAGCTGTTAACTTGCTACAATAATCAAGAGTATTAAAGTCGATACAAATAAAAATAGAATCAGCATAAAGCAGAAATGTACATAAAACAGCACACCACAGCAAATACCAATTAGAATAAACTTCCCAAAATCTTAAAAGTATTGTGTACTTAACATGTATGAAAACGGTTCACAAAATAAATATCTTTACATAGAAAGCAAATACCCTTTAAAAATTAACACGGAAGTTGATTATCCAGCAATAACAGATACTGAAAAATGTTACAGTATCTTATGTTACCAACCAAATGTATGAAATATTAGCACAGAAAAGCTAGTGAAAATATGTCCTAAGATGAAATGTTCTAAAAGCATCATAGCGAACCCTTTCCGCATAGTAGATGCTGCTTATGGAGTTGGCCAAAAGGTCCGTTCTGTTTATTAAGAAAATAACTTTATTGAACAACAATCTTCTGCCATCTTTCACGCAACTTCAACATTCTATTCTCCCACAACTTTATTTTTCTCAGCAAAGAACTGCTCTGCGTGCCTTTTGCAGTTTTCCAGGGAAATGAATTTTCTTTTTCATTAAGAGGATTCTGTAAAGCCCAGAATAAATGGTAATCAATCAGAATGAGCAACATCTGCTGAATACAGTGGATAAGTGAAAACTTCCTAGCCAATCTAACAATTTTTGCCTGGTCACCAAAAAAACATGCGGTCTGATTGAATACTACAACCTTTCTCTTAACTACTTCCTGATGCTTTTCATCGATTGCTGCCTTCAATTTGGTCCAATTGGGAACAGTACTTGTGTGAATTAATCGTTTGGTTCTCCTCCAGAAGAAGCTCATTAGTAGAGGACTCCCTTTCAATCCCATCATATACACAGCATCACCACCTTTGGATGAAGACTGGCTTTTGGTACGGTTAATGGTGGTTCATTTCACTTGCCCTACGATCTCTTGCATGTTGTAAATCTTTCCTCACCCACAACAATGTTTTTTAAAAAAATGAAAGATTTGGTTCGAGTAGCAAAGCAAACATGGAAATACGGTCTAGAAGTTTTGTTATTTTTTAAACTATTTTATTTTTCACTTAACCTATGTAGAAGCTACACATCAAAGTGACTAACATAGCCAAGCTGGTGCAAATGATTTGACACTTGTTTTGGATATTTTGAGTATATTGACTGTGTTGTATAATGTTGATTATTCTCATGTCTTTGATTGCCATCAGCCTGCAACTAGTCTACATGACCATGAAGTATCATTGATTGAGAATGCTCAAAACTTTGCAAACCACTTTTAACACATTTGATCATTCAGCTCCTCCATAAACTGCACAACTTTTTTGCAGCTAAGTCACATTTTTACCTTAAAATAAAAATCATTATATCCTGAAAATGTTGCTTATTTCTTTCATCTTCAATTTTAGAATCAATAAACAAAAATACGCCAATTTTGACAATTTAAAAATACACGTTAATATGGCAGCTGTCACAATAGAATCAAAACCATTTTTTAAATCTTTTTATTTTTTTTTTTATTAAAATCAAGATAGTTAAAATTAAACGCTACTAATGAGAAAAAACAGAACGAACTTTTTGGCCAAGCCAATACTAAAATTGAGCCAACCACGTTCCCTTAGTCTAAAATCAAGTGAAATTTCTTTGTCTTACAAACTAAGGATAAACAGTCGAGTGTGCGTGTATTCCCTTATATAATATTAAAAGATTAATATGAAAAAACAGAAAGAGCAACTTACTGAGAGAGGTGATAATTTTAAATGCCATAATCTGGGGCCAGTCGGTAGTGTGAGTAGGTGGATGTCCATCATAGTTACCCGAGAGTGACACTTGTAAACGTAAGGTTTGTGGAGGCATCAAAAATGTCGTCAGCAGTCGTTTTAGGAAGACGGCTAGAGCATTCGTCTCCTCTTCATCCCTTCCATCCGGCTTTCAGTTTTGTCGCATGTGTTAGCGATTTTCTTACCAGATAGCAGCCAGTCAGCCGACCTGATGATGGTTCAGTGTGTATGTGTGAGCGTGTGATACTACACATACAAATATTAACAGTTGTAGCAAGGAGGAGTAAGACTACTACTTCCATCACCACCATCACCAACAAGTGGCCGCAGCCGTAATAATATTACTCATACTATTATTACTAGTAGTAATCATAGTGGTGGAGATAGTAGTAGTAATAATAAATACCAGTAACGATCTAAGTCACACTGATCCTACACAGTCTTTCTTTAAATAATAGTTGTAGTGGTAAGGTAACCGACTACTTCACCGTTAAGCAATGGACACACACACACATTTCATATTACACATGCAGACCAATTGTTACAACTTTTTTTTTTCGTCTAAGAAGCCTGTCTACATTAAGACTCTTGTCCAAGCCTAGAGTAGTTGGAAAGTGAAATTTAGCGAATAATAAGTAGTCATAGAAACGGATCCTTCTTCAGCTACTGACGACAGTTTGACTGTGACGTATTGTTGGACTAACAGCAGCAGCAGCAGCAACTGCAGCCTGGTGGTGGCAGTGAGGGGAGAGAGAGAGAGACTGTAGTTGAAAGTCTACCTAAACTTACCTACCTACATTCTTATCTAGCTTTCTATTTATCTACCCGGATGAAGGAACAGTGATTATTGGGAATGGGAGGAGTACTGAAAAATGTAAGGTACTCCCCCTCCAATGCAAAGACAACACTTTGGAAAGCAGATAAAATAGCTTAGAAACTTAACTTCGAATTTCAGTATTTTTCTGGATGTTTATTTTTAAAAATCTATGCCTTTTCCCATTATACTAACAGAACAAGTTTGGATAATATTGTATTTACTAACATAGCACATGTCAGGCGACAGAGAAGGTGAAGACATGTTAAAACTAAAACACTAAAAACAGGTCAGCCAAAAATGGAGTCTTCCATTCTAAACAAAGAAAAATTAAGTACACAGAAGAAATGGAGAAAGGAATTTTACCAAGAGAGGTTTGTACCAACATAGGTTTTTTAATAACATTTTTTAGTTTGAGAATACAATATCATATTGCCACACACTTTGAAGTGTAGGAAAATGTTATAATGGGAATAGCACTACTAGACTGTTATGCACATACATGTCAAGCAAGGTTATACTCCTTTCACATATATTAACGTAAACATTTGCATCCCGCACTGCTATTACTACTATAGCTAGTAGTGAATAACAACCAATAGATGAAGAATTTACATGAAGTAATCCCCCTCCAAACAATAACTACTACAATGGCAGTGGTTGCACAAATACAGCGACTTCTATTGCCCGTGTGAGAGCACGTGGCGTGGGAGTGGTCCCGTGTGTGCGTGCGTAGAAGCGATGACACAAGAGAGAGCAAAACGTGGGCAAAAAGGAGACCGACGCACACACTACTAGGTTAAGAGAGACAGGGTGATATAACAACGATACGCAGAAAAGAGAATACGGTCAACTTTAATTCGTCGACGTCAGTAGCAGCCAAGAAGAGAAAGGGATAAAACTGGTGTGGGTGGTTTGGGATTTTTCCGCTTGCCGCACCTACTTTCAGATCCAGTCCAGTAATCCCTATTCGTGTCTCGCTACCAAACGAATAGCCTAGCAAAAACTAGGAAGATATTTAATCGTGGAAAATGAAACGGGTGCGAGAATAAGGAATATCTTGTCATTTGGGGCCAACAGGGTGTTGGATGCAGAAAAATAGAGGGGGGGAGAAGGATATACTACGACGCAGGCTACTTTAATGACCAAAAAGTGCACCACAACAAACAAAACGAACCTTACCAAAAAAAAAAAAAAAAAAAAAAAAAAAAAAAAAAAAGGGTGGGTGGGCCAGACTTCATGGTTAACCAACCACTGTAATAAGTGAAATTATTTCATACACTCACATTTTTTTTTTTTTTTTTTTTTTTACACCTTCCACCCTTTATTACAACTTGAATTCTACATTTTAAAATCTAAAATTAAAATACAAATCATACAGAGAAAGCCTCCTAAAGAAGAAATGGCTGTTAAATAAGTAAAGACAATGACAAATCCAAATGACCTCTGACCTAACCTTCTTTGACATTTCCATGGCGCGCTTGTTGTTGTTGATGCTGCTGCCTCCCAAGTGTGTTGTGTTCCTCCGGTGGTGACAGAATTGTCCTGAGTCATGTCGGCAGGAAAACTTGCTGCTGGTGACTAAGCCAAACATATTTGTAAGATAACTCTCCATGCAAGGAGTGGGTGGGAAATCTCTGGCAGCCAACTCGAGTAGTAACTACACAACGATCTGTGGGGATGATGGCAGCGGCGGCGCCAGTGGAGAACGCATTTTACATTTAGTTCCGGGTTCTTTTCTTGCCTACGTCATACAGCGGGAATTAAACAGGTCGATGAGGGTTGACCACCGAGGTCATAAAAAAAAAACAACAAAAAAATGTTCACCAATTGAGGAGACCACTGCAAGGTATCGTATATTAAATGTATCCCGTGAGTGAGTTCATGTCCCCCTCTTTAAATGGGCGTCTGTGTAGATTGTTTGACAATGAGTGTTGAGGACAATTTCCCACAATTCTCTCAGTAGTAGAAACAAGTGGAATCACTGATCCATGTCTGCCAATTTGAAAACATGCACGCACACAAAATTTGACCTGACACTAGCCACAGATTCGAAATCGGGCGACGGTGGGGGGGGGGGGGAATCCTACCCAATACTGCATAAAATAATTTTTTTTTTTTAATCCAGTACCTGTTGGATTTCAATGATTTTTTCCACCTTAAAGCTGAATCATTTTAAAGTTAAGGTGGTTTTCTGATCAATTCATATTTAAATATTAAGCATAAACCACACCGTTAAATGTTTGATGTTGTAAAGTTAATGACTGAGTTATCTACCATTTTTCTTTCCTGGATATGTATTGGCAGGTGGTGATGGATCAATTTCCAAACAACTGGTGATTGATTCACTCTCTAGTCTACACAATTTAATTTTTCATAAACGAAAGAAAGGGGTTGGGGGAATATTTCAGATGATTCACTGGAAAGGATCCATTGGTCTACTGTTAACCCACACTTGTCAACAAAATAGATATGAGCAGATATTTAAAAAGAAGTTTTTTTCACATAATTGGACTGCCAAATCCTAGGGAAAACCCCTTTTAATTGTATAGCATCTCAAAGATAGAATGATGCCACCAACAATAAAACCTGGCTGTTTGATGTTTATTGCTCTTCGTGACTACCAACAGCCAAACTTCAGAGAAAAACTAGTGGCTTACTTCAAACATTAGCGCAAAGTAGGTGTTAAAGAGAAACATTTCCTCAAGTAAGCAACTTCAGAAAGTTTTGATTTTATTTGTAAAATTGTTGAAAAATTTATACAAATTTTTTTCAACACAATAACTGACTTCTTGAAAACTGACATAGAAAATCTTTTCCAACTGATTGAAGTTGAAATTAAGTCATTGAAAATACAAGTGCTCATTTCCTTAATATGTAAAAATTTTAAATTTGAATAATCTCTAGTAATTCATTTCTTTTACTTTGTTTCCTCAATCCCTCTTCATGAAAAGTTCAAGTTTATAGGTAAACTTTGGATGGTTTTTGTTAGACAAGGTTCCATTTTTGACTGATTATGTCCACACCTGAAACCTTGGTAATCTTATAGTAATAAACGTTTTCTTTGGAACCAGGGTGAGTGAGGAAACTACTGGATCAATAGCTGAATGGTTAGTAGTCCCTTCATCAACAGAATTATGAAAGTGTGTAAGCCTTCCAATCAACTTAAAACCTCAACACCATTTTGGCAATAAATCTCATTTTTGTTTCAGTAATACAAAATAGTAATAACGTATTTTAACTGACATTAATGATCGAATACCAATTAGGATCAATGACAATTTTCCAGTCTTAAGAAAGTCACAGCTTTTAAATGATTGGAGAGCTTTTGAATACAGTAATGAGATTGGAATTGGCTTGAAATCTTGAGAGAAACAAATTGTTCAGATTCAATCAATGTTAAATCAGTTAGATTTTTTTAAAAAATTAGTTTAAAAACTAGTTGCTTTACTAGTACTTACTTTGGGTTGGCCAAAAAGTTTTTTTGTTGTTAGATGGCATTAGAAGAGTTTTTGATTGTACAGGCCTCTCCAATTATAACGCAGTGTTGGGGGTTCAAGAACGCTGATCGCATTATAAGTCACGATAGCTGTGGGGTGGGAATGAATGATATTCAAGGGTAAGCAATAATAAGTGAAAGACTGACTACATAGATAACATTCCTGGTCACAAATGCTAAATACAATGACCTTCGTTTTTCTAGCAGAACTTTACTCCCTATACTTCTGATGTAACTATATGATCCAGTTTCCACGTCTCAGTGGTAGCACAATAGAGAGTATAACTTTTTTTTTAAAAAGAAAAAAGGGGTATCATTGAAAGTCTTTAAATTTTTTAATTTGCATTTTTCTAGATGAGTGGTATAGGTAAATATTTTGGAGTCCATGATCCACCTGCTTTATATTGCGAACTGTGCTATAACGAACAGTCTTATATGGTGGAGGGCTGTATTGTGATACCTGTCATTAGTGTGCATTATAGGAAAAAAATGCCAAATTGGTGTATTTTTGTTTATTGATTCTAACATTAAATATATAGAAAATAAGCAACATTTTCAGCAAATGCATTTTTATTTTGGAAAAAAAAAAAAAAATGCAACTTGAACAAAAAAGATCTGTTTATGGAGAAGGTACTGTGAATGATCAAAACATGTCAAAAGTGGTTTGAGAAGTTTCATGCTGGACAGAGCAATCGAGTCAAGATATTACTTGAGAAATAATCAATGTTTTATGATGCAGGAGACAGTCAACATACTCAAAATGCCCAAACAGACACTGAAAATCATTAAGACCAGCTTGGTTATGTTGGTCACTTTGATGTATTGCTTCCACAGAAGTGAAAAAACCTACTGGATTGTACTTAAATGTAACTAATGTTAAGTGGACACTTCACAACAAAAGATTGTGGGGCAAGCGAAATGAACCACAACTGTACCAAAGTCCTGATCTAAAAAAGGTAATGCTCTATGTATGGTGGGATTGGAAGGGGGTACTATGAGCTTGCAGAACCAAATGATTGGGAGCAGTACTTGTTTGAATCAATTAGATAAAATTGAAGGCAGCAATCGACAAAGTATCTGGAATTAGTGAAGAGAAAAGGTTGTAATATCCAATCGGTATAATGCTAGACCATGCGATTCTTTGGTGGCCAGGCAATAATTGTTACAGCTTGGCTAGGAAGTTTTCACTCATCCACACATATTCAGCTGACAGTCTTAATGAAAAAAAGTTCACTTTGCTGGAATACTGCAAAAGAGCAGTTCTTTGCTGAGAAAGATAAAAAGTTGGGAGGATGGAATGAAGAAGTTGTGTGAAAGATGGCAGAAAATAGTGGAACAAAAATGGTAAATATGTTGTTCAATGAAGTCAAAAGATTTGTCTATTCTTTTATTTAATTACCTGAACAAACTTTTTGGCAAAACCCAATAATAATACTAAGACTAACCATTTACTTTATAATTTGTAAAAAGTTCTGTGCACAAGAAAAAACTCAAAAGCCTTCGCATTTATGGAGAAGGACAAGCTATTATTACAAAAGCTCAGACTGTACTGATTACCTACATAAACTATATCAATTTATTCAGTATGATTTAGTGAATAGTTTAACATTCTATTCACTAAAAATTCAAGCTTTTTATGAAGTAAAAATTTAAGATCTCAAAATGTATCCAAACTTCAATTGTTATAATTTTTTTAATGCCGGAAAAGTTAAATACAAGAAATCCTCTACCATCCCCTTGACTCTAGATCTTCAAAGTTATGTTTGCAGCAGTTTTCAGGAACCTGTTCCAAAATTCATTAATTCAATGTTGATCTAGTTGGATCTGCTAATTCTCACATATGAATTAAAAATTGAATATATAGCTAAAGAGGAAATATTTCTATAGTGACAGGAATTATCACTACTATACCTTCAAATAACCACATCTAAATTGTGTCAATATTTGGATTAACAAGTGACACTGCATATAAGAATGAGAAAATTTTAACATTTAAATTTAATGCCTGCAATAAAATCTTTTTTAAATTGGGAAAAAAGTTGCATTCTGGAAATAACACAGGAACTAATTTGATTTTAACATGCTTTAAGATTTCACAACTGACACGTTTTTAAATTACTTCTATTTCTTGAGAGAATCAAGTACATCAGCCACTGTCTGAGGAGATTTTAGATGAAATCTGTTTTTAAAGGCTGAGAAATCAGATCCCAGATAATGCCACAACATGAAGTTCTGTTTTTGGTTTAACCCCTACAACCATTTCAGATATTTATCCATCTTACTAAATGAAAGTTAAAAATAGACAACATTCAATCATAAGCATAGACACAAAAATAAGGAGTTTTAAGTTTGCTTTTAGGTTTCTTAGAAATAAAAGCATTTCCATTCTCTCATTGAAAAGTACAACATGCATGATGCTAAACCTGATCAAAAAGTAAATTTTATCTCTACATCAAGTGTTTCTTTATATAAAGCATGCTCATACAAATCAAGTAATGTAACTTTCTTGACATCCATCTAATCACATGCTTCCAATATGCACATAGTCCAAACAAGCTTTGCTACCCAATAAACAACACAGATGGGATGGAAATGGAGCAATGTTAAGATCTTTGTTTTAAATTATTTCTATGTACATTTGTACAATAGGTCTTCAGTAAGTTTGATTTGCAAAGATTGTTACAAAAATGAAATACTGGAGTTATTTGAGAAATAAAGTTAATTTTGAAGTGTATAATTCATAAAGGTAAAGGACATTTGTAGAAAATGATTATATCCAGTCAACATTTTAGGAGTAGGACTGATAGAAAGATTAGTAGGTATATTGATACATTTATATACAAAATGTTCACACTTTATCAAATAAAATATTTCTTTTAAATATTGTAGTACAGGTATACCTTGAATAGTGTGGTTAATTCTTCCAAAATTTTCTGTACTGTTCAATGTCTTATAATCTGTGGGTTTTTCCCAGCTTATACTTAGATACATTAATTTGTACAGCAGTACCTTAACTGTCAGGGGGAAAAAAAAAAAAAAACACTATTCAAGGTATTCCTAATATATATTGGATGACAACGTAGTAGGGAATTCAATGAGTACAAAACGGTAGCCCATCCTATACATTCATTAAAATGAACAAATATGGAAACAAAGATTTCATACAGAAAAAAAAAAATCAGTATAACAAACCAATCAAAAAATACTTGGCAAAAATAAAAAGCAGCAGGAAATAATGAGAAATAGAAATCAAAATGTGCCTAAGTGGAATTCTGCAGCTTTCAAGTTTACATCTCCGATTCCAAGAACCACCCATCATACTTTTAACCAAAGAAAGAAAATAAGATTGTTAGGCTCGAGGATTTAATGATAAAAATGTAAAAAATTAAATATGTATAACTTAAATCTAGGTATAACTTGTTTCAAGAATATTACTGAACTTGATAACAATAAAATCAAGAGAACTGCTGCTAAAACAGCTGCCAAAGCCACCTTAGCAAACAGCATAAGTACAACTGAAATCAACTAGCATAGCTCAGATAAAATGTCAGAAAAATAAGCTCTGTTCACTAAACTAATAGATTACTACAATCACTTTGTTAGACAAACTTTAATGTACTCTTAAGATTGATTTGTTTAGCGGCATATCAACCCTTGATGGGTCATTTAATGCCGAAATCAGTTTAAAAAAGAAGAAAAAAAGTCTTGTGACTTTGGTGAAAGATTACTTTTCCTTAAATAGAGTCTTGTGACTTTGATGAAAGAACAGGGGTATCCTGGTTAATGGGGGGGGGGGTTGCAGGGGATGCAGTTGGCGCATTCTAGGCCCCAGCCGACAGGGCCACGTGCTCTTAAGGAAAATATTACTGCCAATGACATTACAGTAATTGGAAATTTAAAAAAGAATTCAGAAGATAGTATCCTTAAGAGAAATACTGAAAGATTTTTTTTATTTTAATGCAATATTTACTTAAAGTGCATTTGCTCCAAGATTAAGAAAATAGGATAAGATAAAGATTGAGTAAAGAGAGGATACATCTTTCAAATTGACACCACAACAAAAAGTGCATGTCAAATAGTCAAATACTAGAGTAAATGGTTGGTACCACCCAATTAAAGTTAACAATGAAGAAACTGACACATTTCAATTTAAGACATTAAAAAGGAACCATAGAAGCTAAATTACTTTCTTAGGTTATAAAAAAAAAAAAAAAAAAAAAAAAAAAAAAAAAAAAAAAAAAAAACTTTTTTTAAAAACTTGACAATTTGCCTCAAAATAGACAAAATTAAGCAAAAAGTTTTAATTTGTGGAAATGCAAAATTTAATTAAAGATGAAGTTTGTTAAAAATTGTATTGAATGTGATTAAGAAACCAAGCATCCACCACATAAAATGATTACCATGCCACTAGACATAAGTTTGAATTTTAGAACTCTATGATACCAGAATTAAGCTGGAATCTCAAAATTCTGAAAAGTGATTTGTTTCACTGGTTCCCCATATCCATCTAAACTAAATTTAAAACAAGACTATTCAAAGCTCTTTTGATGTCAAACAAACCATCTCAAGTCTTAAGTGAAAAGCTGAATTAAAAGATACAGTTTTTACATTGCACATAAAGCAAATTACAATGGTCATTGAAATCTATAAGTGCTATATATAAGGATATACACACAATAGGACATTAAAAGGAAGAGTAGGATGTGTGGGTGCTTATACTGAAGAACACAATCAGAGTAGGCTTACAGTTCATAGAATGTGGTTCCAACAGATTCTTTCTTATCTTGTCAGTCTTCTTACCCACTTGACAAAAGTAAATATAGCTACAGAGGACAGCTTTTAAATGGAAAGAGGGAGGGAGGGGGGAAGCTGATTAGTGGTAATATCTGCTGGTGTTATTTTAATATCTAACCTTTGTCCTATTTCTTAACAGGAAAATTAGAATAGGCAAGAAAAAGTATGTTACTTGCTTCTATCCTACTATAATTCATCAAATATTTGTCTATAACAGCCTAACTCAGGAACCACACAACATATCCCAATGAAGTTGTGTGTACTTAGAAAGTTAAAATACATATGCCTAGGTAAAAGTTAACCCTCAAGGTAGTTCATAAAAACCAAACCCTCTCCCACTTTAGTTAGGAGATAGATATAGATATCTAATATATATCCTTCATAATATGCAAAGTATCCAGTATTGAGTTACAATCACCTGAATGTCCAAAGTTTGTGATCACTAACTGTTGAATTTGTTAATGTTACTCCTATATTAAAAGATGTTTATTTTTACATCCTTTAACTGGCACAAGGAATCCTTGAAAGTTAAAACATTTAGAGAAAGGCACTTATTTAATGTCTCAACGTAAAACCATTTAAGCAATATTAACACTCAAATGTAGTGCATTTTGTTAAGTAGTGACTTGCAGATGAGGCAATTTGTTAGGAATTACAAAATTAGCAAACCTGAAACAAAATTTAGCTTTAGTTAAGCAGGTACGTCAGTCAATCTTTCAGAATAGGATACAACAATACAAAATTAAAGGAAACAACAAGTGTTTAATATAATTATAAATATATTTGTAGAACAAAATCTTGTTTGTAAATATTTAAAAGTAAAAATCCTGTGTTGCATATAAGAATGGTTAGTCACAGGCTGATAGTTGACTTTGTCCAGTAAGCAAGTAGTGGGCCATTGTTTATTTCGCATTTTGAAGGACAAAAAAGTAGCTAATAAATAATCTAAACTTTGTAAACATTACAATACTATTATTATCTACAATTGCCAAAGCAACAAAACTAGATTAATGCATGCATTCTGAAAATCTTATACAAACTTAAGATGCATTTGTAAACATGTAAGTTTGTTTTGCTCCAAATTAAAAGATGTGTGATGAAAGTTTACAAAATTGAAAGGGTGGAGATGGATGTGCATGAAGTATTGACACTAAAGATATTTTAACAGCACAAAAACAAAATATCAAGCAATCATTAATTTGGACTATTTTCTAAACATTTAGCTGTTAACACTTCAAGAAAACAGTAATACACATAGGGATCTGGTTCATCTTTCTGAACACGGTTATCCCAGTCTTTGATTGTCCGATTCTTGACCTGGCTGACTTTTCATGTTCCAACTGTTTACTTGCTTGAAAAACATACAAATCGAATTACCGAACAAGCCTTTCTTTCGTACTTTATTATTTATAAAAACACTGGTTAATTTTTTTTTTTTTTTATAAAATTAGTCTAATTTATTTGTTTTGTAAAAAAGTTTGATTTCACCCGATTTTTACATAAACTTTTGATCAAATTAAAACTATTTATTTATTGGTAAATTATAACAAAATTGTAAATAAATACTTCACTAAAAAAAAAAAAAAAAAAAAAAAGTTGATGGGCATTATTTTGTAAATAATAAGCATGAGAGAAAGGCCTGTTCAGTAACTCAAATCATCTTCCTTTGTTTTTCAAGCAAATAAACTGTCGGGAACATGAAAAGTCAGCCAAATGAAGAATCAGCCAATCAACGCCCGGGAAACTGAAATTTGGGAAGATGAATGCCACCCTACAAAAAGCTATATTGATAAGCTAAGACCAGAGAAAAATAAAGTGGAATTAAATATCTAATAATTATACATAGACTAGAAAGCAAACCATTTTCACTAAAAAGTGAATGAAAATGTTCATATATAGCTACGATGCAGGGGGAGATAACTAAAAAGATTCCTGGATTTGCCCCAAAATTCAGTCAATTCTTTCTTAGCGCATGGCCCACCCTTCCACAAAATGTCATTGAAATTCATTGAGAACTTGGAGATAGTGGACACAAACATTACTGAATACATAAATATACAACCCCCCCCCTAAAAAAAACCCTCAATTGACAAAAAGTTCAGGGATCTGCTTCAAAATTTAAATTCTTCCTTACCCCATGGCCTACCCAGCCAGAAGATTTCATTGAAATTCATAAACTTTGAGATATTGTGTAGACAGACATGAATGAATACATATTTCTTCAACTTTGTTGGCAGATGTAAAAATAGTAGAAGAGCTGCTTAACTTGTTATTTTTTTAAATTGTAATTTGTAGGAGAGACAAAACAAAATATGGGTTAAATTTAAACAAGTAGTTAAGGTTTTTGGTTAAAAGAAATGTAAGCACTTCCAAAGTAGAACTATCATCTAGTTTTCTAGTGCTATTTCTAACACTGATGTTAAAAGTGTAAAAATAGAAATTCTATATAAGTAGAATTTAACAAATAAAATCTATGTGAATTTTACCTTTTAAAAATACCCAATTTGTCAAGTGCTCAAATAAAATTATATATACACACACACACACACACACACACAGTATATTCCAGCGGATAAGACAATACGTGAAACATCCCCCCCAGGGGGGGGGGTCATCCTATAGGCCAGATACAAAAACAGTAAGCTAAAATCATGAGAGTGTCTAAAATTGGGCTCTCATCTTCTGAAGGTTGTCTTACCTGCCGAAATATACAGCGTCTGTGTGCGCTGTTATTATAATACTAGTTGAGCAGTAAAGAACTAAATGTTCAAGCCAGCTTATGTAAGCACCTGTCATTATGCATAACCAGAAAGTACACCGAATGCATATACCTCTGCCAACGCCAGTGTCAGGGGGAAGTAATTGTGCAGGGATCCACACCAA
Organism: Architeuthis dux; assembly: GCA_006491835.1. Taxonomy (NCBI): domain Eukaryota; kingdom Metazoa; phylum Mollusca; class Cephalopoda; order Oegopsida; family Architeuthidae; genus Architeuthis; species Architeuthis dux. Next base: position 421,969 of record VCCN01006744.1, on the reverse strand, counting down.
AATGTAATCACTTTTTCCGTAGCCTATTGCTCATCCTTGCACAAAATTTCATTGAGAAATTTCAGAGATATTGTGTGGACAGACATGATCTTTTGGTGATATTATGTGGTGTGGCCATCACTACGATATAGGAGAAGCAATTGTGCATGGATCTGCCCCAAAATTTAATCACTTTTTCTGTAGCCCATTACCCACCCTTCTGAATAAATATTTTTAAAATTCATTGAGAATTTTTGGAGATAATCAGTATGCACAAATTGGAGGGGGGGGGGAGAATCTCTCAATCAAAAAATATTCCTGGATCCGCCCCAAAATTTCATTGAGAGATCACGATCAAATATATACCTCTCCAACTTCGTTGGCAGGGGTAAATCAAGAAAGCACCAAAATACTAAAACACAAACTTGCAGCATACCATAGTTGAAATGTAGAATAAATATTATTTACAATTGCAGAATTGTTTTGATTTGTAATTTAGAAGTTGATAATTTAAATGCTAAATTTTCCTTACATTCATGACATCCTATTCAGAGAATACAAATATAACTAGTAAAAGTTTATTTTAAAACGGTTCCAAACATTCCTTTTAAACCAATATATCCTATTCTGGCATGGTGCATTATTAAACATAGCCCCGATTTGATTTGTTAAATTTAAATATTCTGGCATTGGGATTTTAAAATGTTGGAGTTAATAAATGAGTGAGCCGACAGATTCACTGACAATTCAACAAAAACATTTTACCAATAATTTCTGGGATGTACAATTTATTGAGATATACAAATTACTGAGAAGGTCAAAATGAAATAAAATAATAAAATAAAACAAAAATAAATTTCAAACAAACGATAAGATAGAGAAAATTTAAAGGTTATCTTTGCAGTTTAAACAGGTTTTCCTCAGTTGATTTTTCACGTCCTAGCTGTGTCATTTCTTTATTTAAATGTTTTTAATTTAATTTTAGATATTTATACTTACTCTTAATTTATGACTACTATTATTTACCTTCATCTTAATATTTTAGCTGCTTTAAGAAAAAAAGAGAAATAAGAAATTTATGATTATACACACA
>VCCN01006744.1:357095-388332 GCA_006491835.1 Architeuthis dux | reverse complement strand
GGGGGGGGGTCCTGTACTAATTTTATAGTAGTTTAAGAAGAATTGTCTAAAGCTCATATTTTGTATAAGCATAAGTAGCAATTAAACAATTTAAAACATTAAAATTAGTTATTTTAATGTTTCAAATCATTTCATAATCAAAGCTTCATATATTTGGCAAAACAGAACTGCTAACTCAAATTAATACCTATTCTTGAACTGTAAAACTAGAATTAGATTTTATGAGTTTTAGCTTATAAAATTCTTTTGTCAGATGACTAATATTTAAATGCATCAAATCAAGCTCTAAAATAGTCTTATAATTTGCTCAATTTATGAAAACAGTTTTAAAAATTTTTTTTAAAATTTTTTAAAAAATCAAAAAAATCCACTTTTACATTACGCAGTTATCTAATAGAGACAAGAGCCACTTTGTTTGATCCTAGTTACTTATATAAGCATCAATAAACTTTTCATAACTGATGAGAACATTCAGAATGTGCAGAAGCCAAAACTCTTGCAATTTCAAGTTTAAGACAAAGATTTAGTTTGTACCTCATTAGTATTTTTCTTCAACTAATTTGTGAAATCAGGTCATGTGACTATACAAAATGTATTTTATACAAATAAATTCAGTAGGCAATGATTACAATTAACATAAAAGAGCTGATCAATTCTTTAAATATCAACATTCTTTGGATGCCATTGATATCGGGTAGTATGGCTCCTTAGAGTATTTTAGAAACAAGGTAAGTATTTAGGGAGACAGGGGGAAAAGGTCATGGAATATAAATGAAAATTCCAAGAAACTATAGCATATAAATAGTCAAAAAGTTTTAAAGTTGCAAAATAAATACATGTACCCAGAGAAATTTGGATAACAAAAATAAAAACTTCCCAGTATTAAATTGATATTCGAATCGGAGTAGCAGAGTTTATAAAAAAGGTTATTTCAACCAGTTTTAATAATTTGCTGCTTATAGTATAAGAGTCCAATTTTGGAACTAACATCTTGACAAGTTGAATTTTGCTATTAATCTGTTACTACTCATGACTTGTTAAGTTAGTCATAAGCATTCCAATATTATATTTCCTGAAAAGAAGCTTAACTTATAAAGATCTAAATACTGGCGTGTTTTAAGGAACAGCATTTTGAAGATTCTATGTTTTAATTTAGTTCAAATACTCCACCTTACATTTTAAAGTTTAAAATTCTAAATATTTATGATTGTTATTTTCATTTTTAGAAAAATATCTTATTGCCAATAGTTTAAAATCCAGACTCAAAATATCAAATGCCATTGCAAGTACCAAAAAAGTTTTAAACATGCATAATAAATCCAGACTTTAATCAAGATCTAATTTTTTTAAAAATAATCAGATATAACAATATGCAGATTAGATCAAATAACTCTGAACCAATAAACATTGGAGGTATTCCAAAAATGAAACGTTTCAAGGATTACAACAATGCAAACAACTGCAGGGAGTTCTTCAAGCGAGAGAACTAGATCTTTGTTCAAACATTAGTTGTTTTTTTTACCAGTGTACACATCATGTGGTCTACAAATGGCATATTTGATTTGCTTTGAATTCAATTCTAAGAAAAGGAACAGGTGGACCAAGAAACTAAATATTCAAATATTTCAAAGCTTTCTGTTCATAATTCTGCATTAAATGTGTAAGTTCTAAGAAAATAAATACAGCAAGATTAAAATGGGGTTTATTTCTTCTAAAGAGATTGAGCCTCGAGCAAATACAAACACTTAAATATATATATATACACACACACACACACCAGGTAAGAATAGGTTAAGTTGTGCATATTTACGTTTGTTGTTTTTTTATTTTCTAAAAATAGAATATAACTTTCAGAGGGCATTGCACAAGGACAATAACTTGTAACTCCTAACCTAACTGCAATTATAGAAGAACACTGCTTACAATAACCCAAACAAAAATCAGGTTGCTCAAAATTTTCTAAATAAAATGAATATTATATCTAAAATAAGATTTATTTAATTTGCTTAGAATTAGTAAAATAATTTCCAAAAATTTCATTAATTGCTTTCAAGTTCTAAATTTAAAGGCCTAGAATGTATTTGAGTTAGTCTCAAAAGAGGGAAAAAAAAAAAAAAAAAAAAAAAAAAAAAATGAGTACATTTACAATGTTGTGAAAAATCAATACCAGTGGAATAGAAGAAATTTAATAGTTCTTGAATTAGACATTCCAAAGATTCAAGTAGTATTATCTTAAAATATTTAATAGTTGCAATTAAACTATAATGAAATAAAAAGCAAAAACAAAAGTTGGAAAAAAAACAAACAAAAAAATCCCCAAACATACCTAGACAATATGACCTCATTAACGGGATATATGCAATGGAAGGGGAGTCAATAAACAGGGAGCACACTGATACGAGTTGGATTAGTGAAACAAGCAGTCATACAGTGAGAATAATTGCTCAAGCTCATGCAGAAGATTAAAACGTTGTGGAACAGAAATCGTCTCAAGCAATTTTACAGTAATTATGTATATCAACATTATGGGCAATTCATTTCCCTTTTCATTAGGAAAAAAACAAAAAACAAAAAAACAAAAAAACAAAACAGTTTTAACGTTAATGCAGTAAATATTTCTTCAAATGAAAAACTAAAATACACATTTATAGCTCTTTCTCTGCATACTAAGTTTAAGATTAACTCTTGAAACTTTAAAATAAAAGAAAAACTTTGAAATCTTAGCCAAAAGATGCATGTTTCTGACAAATATATTCCACCTGTATATTATCAATAAGTTCTAGTGTTCAATAAAGTGAAAAGCTTTATTTATAGCAATTTCACTTCTTTTTTTAGCTCTAATAAAATTTCATCTATTCTCCATGGGTCATTGTATTAAAGACACAGACACTGAACTTTAAAAGTTCAAAGTATGCACATTACAAAGCAAACATTAAAGGATTTAGAGAATAGAAACTAACAGTTAGTCAAGATGGAAGCCCATATATCAGTATTTTCTCTCTGCAGGATACCTAAAATCCATGCCAGCCTGTGTACTGAAGCGAGTCAACAGTAGAAAGTTTCAATAAACTGTTGAGAAAAAAAAAAGTCGTGGAAGTGGTAACTCAGCCACTCCTAAGAGAGGACACTCTTCCCTTAAACTAACACTGAAATTAAGACATCACAATGAAAACAGTAAGGATAAAAAGCATAAAATGTACAAGTTATAAAAAACTTATCAAGCTTAATTGTTAAAAAAACCAAACACATGCAGTCTTTACGGAAGAACACAAGTTAAAAACATTATGTATGCACAGTAAGGAGTTCAATCAAACTTGTTTAGAAACAATTACAGGCAATTTAAAGAGGTCTTGACACAATGGATTATACATTTTTGCAATATTTTTCTTATACCATACTCGCATATTCAGAGTATAGTATTTAATGCATATAATTAAGTGGAAGTATTCTTTTCCTCTGAATTCATCATTTTTCTATTGTCTTACATTCTAGGTAAGCAGATGTTTGTCAAATTTAAGAATATTGCCAGTGACAAAATGCAGGAGTGCAAATTTTAAGTTCTCCAAAGTGGGAAAGGAAAAATAGGCAATACAGAATCAAGATGCAGATCTCAGGTAGTGTGTGTGGGGCAGGGGGGGCTTTAGCAACAAAGACAGAAAGCAGCAAAGATTTGAGCATAGCAAGGACTGGTTCCAGGTGTGCTAAGTGACAGTGGGTTTCATGCAATTAGAACAGTTTGCGAACAAGTAAGGAAAATGACAAACCCAAATCTGTTTTTATCTCTGGAAAGTGGATTTCTCATTTGTGTTTGATCATAACAGTATATTCCTCCTAAACCAGAAAGACTTAATTTTGGTTGTATCAAAATCTTTAATATCACAAAGTGTGTGACTTTATATAAATGAGATATAGAACAAGGTTATTGTTTTAAAATAAAGTGTAAAGCTTAATACTTAATCATTACCAGTTTATTTCCCCCTCTACACAAACAAAACTAACATACAAATTCAGTCTGGTTGAAAACTCCTTGAATTTGAGGATTCATTTTCTGAAACATTCAAGACTTTCCAACCGATAGTGAAATCATCATATAGGCTTGAAAGAGGACTATATAATATTTGAATGCAAAACTAAATGTTGCCTAACATGCTTAGTTTGGGGATTATCAATTCTTTATTCCACTGTTATTACAAATAGATGTGAAAACAAGACATTTAAGAAATTTTAAATCCAGCAGTAATCTCTGCAAATATAGTAGCAATAAACATAAGTTTATGAACAAATTTAATTTTTGAACATTTAGTGAAGTTCCTACCAATTAAATCTTTAAGCATCATGTAGAGACAGCATTTTAGTTTATAATTACTTTCATGTCAGCAATCCATTTATGCTAATAATAAAAAAATCAAAAATAAAAAAAATAAAAAATCACTATTTTATAATTGTATATCCATTCTTTTCAATAGTAAATTTTATTGAATGTTTCCGAAGCCCTTAAAACTCATCTCTTCCAGACCAAACAATGCCCTAATATTATCTTTCGATAAATTTTGTAGATCAAAATTGATAGTTTATGTATTTCCCAGCTGTCATCAAGACAAATTTTAGGTAAAAGAACCTTTTTTAAAAATGTTTCCAGTATCTATTCTTAACACCAATCTCATCTGAATGCAAAAAGAATATATTGGTTAACAAGACAAATAGCACACAAACATTGAAGTTATATGCCAATAACAGGAAGAATCCTAGAGGAAGAAAGAAAAACTATTCTAAAGTGCTGAGGTCTCATTTTCCTACATCATAAATTAAACTATTACAATATATTTGAAATAAAGCAAACTATAAAACCATTTCAGCAAGAGTTCACCTTTCATGCAAATTGTCATCTCAGACATTCACAAATGCTTAACTTTAAACAATAAATAAAAAGTTTAGTTATAGGATAGATAAATTGCTGCTTATAATAAGCAACTTAGCTTTCATTTGACACATTCTTCAATAAAGTAAACAGTCAAGTACAGAACTACATTTAGACTATTGAGCAACAATTAGTTTACTTACTCCTATCATTGCATAGGTATCATGAAATAAAAATGCTAATGAGAAGCAGCAGCACCTAATTTATCTAACTGAATATCCATTGTCTGAAATTCAATCAGGTTAAGTGCAACATTATTTTGGTACTTTATTCATACAAGTAACTTGTACACCAGATCTTATGCTTAACAAAAGCAATCTTGAATCAAATGCTCATCTTAGGATAAAACAATAAGTTTTTCAGTAACCATCATCATGAAACCTTCTGCAGGAATTCTCATTTTAAAACTCATTAAATTTACCAATTTCTATGAGAGAAGCTTTAAAATGAAGATTTTTTTTAAATTCTTCAATCGAGAAGGATGATAATATCAAGTTAAGAATGAGGAGTCATTTTTTATATTATAATTTCAAATATTAATATCTTTCAGAGACTTAAAACATGAAAGTAAAAAAAGTAGGTTTTTAATATTCAAAAAGTTAAGACTCCTAAATTTCTTACAAATATTTTGAAAATTCTTTTACTAAAGAAAAAAAATTTTCTTTTAAAAAAAATCAGTAAACACTAATCTGCAGTTAATAACTATCATTTACAATGATGTATTAATGTAAATATCTGTTAAGTAACCATTTGTTGATAAAAAAAAAATTAAAAAAAACAAACATAGTAAACACATTCGGTACTGCCAATCTATTTATAAACAGACAGCAAGAATAAATTCCAGTAGTGTAGGTTCTTTCAACGGTGGCTTCTATATTAACTGTTTGCAATGATCACTGCATATTTTGATTTAGTTCAGTTGTTAGATGCTTTTGGTGAAAACCAAGCATCAAAATGTAAACAGTCTTACCTAACTATCAGTTAGTTCAGTAGAATTAGGAAATGACCATGAACAAATTTGCATAAAGATGAAAATCGGTTTATAGTCAGAGGAAATGGTATAAAAGAACATCAAAAGTCATCCGAAATCTGAGAACAGATTTTTGAGAAAAACGACCAAAAGTGAGTAGCCTAATAGTGGAGTATGCAAGAGAGATGTGTGTCTAAAACAAGATACACACCCTACATATCAGGAGTTCTAAACAAATTTCAATGAAATTCTGTAGAAGGGTATACAATAGGCTAAGGAAGAACCAATTAAATTTTGAGGTGGATCCATGCACAATTACCTCCGCATACGTAGTTGTTATATGTCCACACCACATAATATTTCATGTCTGTTCACACAATATATCTTTGAAAGTTCAATGGATTTCAATGAAATTTTGTGGAAGGGTGGGCAATGGGCTACAATAGAAGTCAGGAAGTCTTGGAGCAGATCCATGCACAATTATCTCCCCTATGTGCTAGCTGACTGTCAGAAAATATTTCCAAAAGTTCTGTCTGTCCACACAATATCTCCAAATTTCAATGGATTACAATGAAATTTTGTGGAAGGGTGGACAATAGGCTACAGAAGAATGGATTAAATTTTGGAGCGGATCCAGGAATTCTTTTTTGATCGAGTGATATTTTTCAATACATTTATGTATAAGCTCATGTTTGTCCACACCATATCTCCAAAAGTTCTCAATGAATTTTAATGTAATTTTGTGTAGGGGGTGGTCAATAGGCTATGTAAGAAGTGATTGGATTTGGGGGCAGATCCATGCACAATTACCACGTAGTAGTTATATGCCCACACCACATAATATAGCCAAAATTCCATATCTCCAAAAGTTCAATGAATTTCAATTAAATTTAGTGGAAGGGTGGATAATAGGGTATGAAAGAACTGAATAAATTTTTGAATTTTTTTTGATTGAGAGATATTTTTCCATTCTTTTTTCATACATTTATGTGTACACTCAGGTCTGTCCACACAATATCTCCAAAAGTTCCTGATGAATTTCAATGACCTTTTGTAGAAGGGTGGGCAATGACAGAAGTGATTAGCCTTTTGGGTGGATCAATGCACAATTACTTCCCCTGACAATGACATTGCTTTCTGGTTTGTATTGAATGACAAAAGCTTAATTTTCTCACAAAAACTGTTTTGGGACTTATACAAATTAGTTTCATCTTTATACAAATGTGTTCAAGGTCCATGTATAAATTCTGACCAACTCTACAGGACTAAAAAAAAAAAAAAAAAAAAAAAAAAAAAAAAAAAACTCCTTTGATAAATAAAATTAGTACCTTAGTTTAGCACATTTGATAGTAAAAGTTTTTTTAAAAATAGTTGAAAGCCATAAGGATTGTGAATAAAATCGATATATTTTTCATAATCATCCTGGTTATATCTAAGCTAATTGACCTCAAAACACTATCTAGAGTGAAGATCTCTTGCTGCAATACATGCTCCTTCTTTAGATTGATTTGCCCCACAAAACACAAAAGTTAATCATTTAAGTACTAGTTAAAAATAAGTATTGAGAATCAATGCTTTCATTAAAGACCTACAAATTTGTGATAGAGCATCAGCTTAGAAAGATTATAAATAAAAGATATGTAATTTCGAGAATCAACTCAAAAGAGAAAGAAATTTGAATTAACATAAATCCAAATAATTGAACCACTTATGACTTGTAAACCACTGACTAAAATCATAGCAACTTGAACCAGCATTTCATCCTGTGAAAAAGGACAAGTGACCACTGTAAATATTACCTTGAAGTGATTATGTAACATATTTATCAATTTTTCCTTGTGAATAGTCTAATTCCACTTGACAGAAAGAAAAAGAGACCAAATGTTTCTATAATGTATATATTAACAATAAAGAGGATTTGTCTTCTGATGAAAAGTGTACTGCTAAACATTTTAATTCATAATAAAAATTTAAAAAGTAGCCATTTTGGGGTAGTGGTCAGGTGTTGAATTAGATGGGCAGATGCTCTGACCATGCCAAAAATATTTGAATTGGAAAATAGCCATACCATGCACAAAGTTTAGATAATACCACTTTGAATATTTTCAGAGTTTGTTTTAACTAGCTTAAGAATATACAAACAAAAGTTATTTTCTGGCATACATACTGATTGTAGAATTGGTATAATTTCTTCTAGTAAGAACAACGTTTCTTATCACAAATTTACAGATGTAACTTGCTGAAAAGTTTCATAATAAAGAAGGAAAAAAAAAAAAAGAAAAAAAAGAAGAGGTAAGGAATTTAGGGATATACAGGTTGAACCTCACTAATATAGGAAGCTTAGGACCAGACAGGCACCGGAGTAGTGGATTTTCAGAACAAGTGAAGCTTAAGAGTTAAAAAATGGCAAAATAATGCATATACTAAATTGCATTACTGATACAACTTACATAGGCATGATGGCCAACGACTCAAACTTTTCTTCATTAGTATTTAAAACATTTAAAAAAAGTATAAATAAATAACAAATATAAAAATATTATATATACATATACATATACATATATACATATACATAAATTTTTAACATGAATATTTTTTCTTTTTACAGACCATAGCACTAAATTATAAAGGTAGTAAGGCATCCATTAATACAGTACATTTAAAAAAAAAAAAAACCACACAATTTTTCTGGGAAATTTGGAATGGTAAAGTTTAAAATAATTTTCCCCCTTTATTAAATAAGTACTGAAAATTTTTATAAAATTCCAATAATTTTTTTTGTAGAAAAAGTTTAAAATCTAGGTGCTTTTCACCTAAAAATCTTATGCCAATTATTTTTTTTGTTTACAGATAAACAACTTTTCACACTGTCACTACTCCAGTACACAAATGATTTTTATATCAAAAGTTTCTCCAATCTTTCTTATTACTAATGATTTCATTGATAACATTAACTGTTGTACAATTTTAGGTTTGGTTTTTTTCTTCAGAGGTTGATTTTCCACCAAAACTTTGTTTATACCTACAAAACTAATGACCACTAGATTCAAATCACTGTCCTGGACCATCGAAGCTACCAGACTACTGAATCCCAGATTAGAGAGGTTCAACCTGTATTTGTTTATTTAACACATAAACCAAACCAAACCTGTTGAGGGGCCCCCAATTTTGACAAATTATTTAAAATCAAGACAAATTAATGCTTGCAAAATATGAAATACCAACAATGAATTCAAGTCCTTAGTAAGCATTTAGTAAGGTTTTCAGAATGTCAGACCATCTTTTATGATGGAAAGAATTCTTTGTTAGTAGAGAATTCACTCAGCAGAAGGCATTTGTAAAAACAATTAGAAATACATAAAAACCTTGAGAGTTGATATGGAATGGAATATAGATTGTCTTCTGCTGCAAGAAATCCTTCAATGCAAAAGGAATTGTTTTGACTATTGTACCAATGCAAAAAACAATTCCTTTTGCATTGAAGGATATCTTGCAGCAGAAGAAAAAGTTGCATTTTTAAACTATGAGAAAACATCTCCCAAAAATATTTGGAGACTAAAGTAATTAGGTGGATACACCTACATGACCATATATTACAAACTGAAAATAGACGGCAATTTGATTACTTTAAGATTTAATATTTTGGCTTTAATCAAGATTAAATAATTTTCTAATTAAAGAGGGAGAAAAAAAAAAAAAAAAAAAAAAAAAAAAAAATCTACAAAGAATCTAACAGCATTTTTAGGGGAAACAGTGAAAGCCCTTTGCATAACTTTAATGACAATAACAATTGAAAGGAAGAAAAGAAAAGAAAAGAAAAGAAAAGAAAAAAAAAAGAAAGAACTAGTAAGCGACTTAAAATTTTGATCAAACAAATAGAAAATTTTAAATGCCAGATTGGTAATTAATATTAAAAACATAACTGCACTTCAGTTACCTCCCTATTAAATCCAAGGCTAGTACACAGGCTTTATTGTGGGAAAGAGGCATACAATTTGTTGCCATCAACCAAAAACTGTATCAAATAAGTTGTACACAATTGCAGGAGTCACATTTTGAAATTGCAATAGATAAAAATCACTTTTATATCAAAACCACTTTTTAATCTTGCTTATATATATATTAGGTTGGTGCAAAAATAAGTGTTTTTTGTTATTTTAAACTTTGATGCTTATTTTGGAATAAACTATTTAACTATGACCATGGAATATATCATTTTAAAGCATGAATTCCGCTCTATTTAAGCTGAACATTTTATTATTTATTCTGGTTAATTTGAGGCTGTCAAATCAAAGATGGAAAAAAAAAAAAAAAAAAAAAAGCAAATTCAAGTAATTTTGTTGTACGAGTTCAAAATGGGACAAAGCAGCAGAAACTGCACACAATATCAACCAAGTATTTGGTAGGGGGACCTCCATCGAATGTACAGCTAAACATTGGTTCCAAATATTTCATAACATATACAAGAACCTTGAAGATAAGGTGGGTCGTGGATGTCCTGTGATTAACAACATCCAATTGAGGGCCATCATCGAGGCAGACCCACACAAAACAACTAAAGAGGTTGCGAAGGAACTAAATGTTGACCAATCAACAGTTCGACATTTGCACCAAATTGGAAAAGCAAAAAGGCTCGACAAATGGGTGTCACGTGAGCTGAACAAAATCTTTTAAAATTTGCTGTTACAATGTCTGCTTAGAGCTTTTTTTGCACAACAAAAATGATCTGTCTCTTGATCAAATTGTGACATGTGACGAAAAATGGATTCTGAACAATCGATGTCATTCAGTGCAGTGGCTGGACAGAGGTGAAGCACCAAAACACTTCCCCAAACCAAACCTGCATCAAAAAGATTGTCACTGTCTGGTGGTCAGCAAGTGGAATCATCCACTACAACTTCTTGATTCCTGGCAAAACCATCCCAGCAAAGAAGTATTACCAAGAAATCGACAAAATTCACAAAGAACTGCAACGTTTACATCCAATATTGGTCAAGCAAAAAGGACCAATTATTCTCCATGACATCGCCCGACCATATGTCACACAAATGACCCTGCAGAAATTGAACGAACTAGGCTATGAAACTACCTCATCAGACCTCTCTCTATGACTGACTACAACTTTTTCAAGCATTTCGACCACTTCCTGCAAGGGAAGGTTTTTAACAACCAAGCAGCAGCTCAAAACACCTCCGAAAGTTGCTATGCTTACGGAATAAATGGACTGGTTTCTAGTTGGCAAAACTGTAGATTCTGAAGGTTCTTATTTCAATGAATAACTTTTATTCTAAGCCGAGATATACTGCTTTAAAGTTGGTGAAAAACCAATTATTTTTGCACCAACCTAATATATATATATATGCCTTAACTCCAAGGTTATAGAATAAGTTTTCTTTAAAACTTAAAATGTCATACTGAAACATTTCTAGATAAGATTTCTACTAAAAATATAATCTGAATTGTGATCGTTAGTTAATTTCTGCCAGTTTTCGATATGATCCAAATATAGAATTCTGCTGGAAGTTAAATGTAAAGAGACAAACCACAAAAAAAATAATCCTATGTAATTTCTACCATATTGGTAACATACTAAAATCTAAATAAGAACAGGTTACAATTAAGCGTTTCTGGATTGATGGAAATTCCCAGTTCAGGTCTGTAAATAAGATAAGAGCCTTGAAATTAATAGGGAAGTTATGGAAGTTATAGAAGTAACCCATATAATGCCAAAACTGACCAAATTTTTCTTTGGTTTCTTTTTTCTTAGAGATCTAAATGAGCAATGAAATGGTCAACATACCTAATTGCACATTCGCCCATTCCTACAGAAATAAGAGCACTTACCAGTGGATCATGGCGCTGGCTCTTAAAGACAGGAAAAAACAATAGATTAGCTTTAAAATATTCACAAAGTAACAGATTGCAACAGCCAAGAAACAGAAGTCCCTATGCTAAACAGCTACAAAACTAGGCATATAGAGTAATTTGGAAAAGTTGAGTTTTAGAATATTCAAGAAAATACATCATTTCAGAATCATTATTGTAGAATTTTGTCACATAAGCCATGCTACAATGTTTAACCCTTTTGTGTTCGGATACACAATTGTTTAAAGAGAAAGGTTATTTTTTTTTCACAAGTTATTATCTCAAGCCAAAGTGAAACAATTACTAGACAAAGTATTAAAAGATTAAAAAAAAAATTGTTTTCTTTTTTTTTAAAACAGACACCATAGGTAGAGATTTTATTCGCTTCAAATCTTTTTTGGAGATAAGAACTTATGCCACTAAATCCTAAATCCAATTAAATTTGCCTGTTCTCCAATAACTGTAAAAAGTGTTGTTAAAGTTTTACATCAAAAACAATGATTGGGTGCCTTTATCACTAAAGGGTTATAATAAATTTTTTTTTAAAAATAAAATTTAAAAAATTCAAAAAAAAATAAAAAATTCAATACGTTTCTCACATGAAAACTTAAAATCTAACCAAATACTGATGTTTCTGACTATAAAAATTGCACTGAGAATTATATCTGAGCAACAAAGTGTTCACTTTAAACTGGATTTCTCTGTAGAAGTTTCTACAAATGCATCTGATTAGACACCAATGTTTAAAGACTAATGTCTTCATTTGATTCAATTTATGCACACAATCTAATTTTACAGCTAAATTCACAATTTAATGAAAAATGATGTGGCTAAGAAATATAGTGGCACTTGCAGTGTTCTTTAGGGAATAAATACATTGAAAATATATTCTTATCTTTGGGTCTACAAAAGTGGGAATCAATTTGTTATTACACTAATCAGTTAAATCCGGGGGGAAAAGAAAAAAAAAAGAAAAGTGATTTGTATTATTCAATAGTGATGAGATTAGGTATGACATCCTTGGATTTATCTTAACTCTTTAAAAATAAAGCTAATTCAACTTCATGTTTGAAGTGCATACATAATATACAAATCCATATTCGTGCGTGCACATACATGTACATTGCTCTTGTGGAAAGATGTTGATAAAGCACCCCACCCCACCCAAGAGATTTGTTGACCAATTTTCCAGTTCATAATTTATGGTAAGTAGTTAGCAGAAAAACCATTAATATTTAGCTTATTCTAAGATAACACTAACTTCAATTTTCTTTTGCTCCTCTTTACAATTTCCAAGTTGTTTTTGATAATATACCCCCCCTCCATTTACAGTTACAAAACTTCCTTTTATTTTATAATTTGTTCTAAAAGTATTTGCTGAAAACCGCTAAGTCTATAGATATATCTTGATACCTATAGAAATCATTAAGCAATCTAAAAATGCTATTTGCAAGAATATAGCAAATATTCTGGCCATGAACTCAATATGCAAGCACAGGTTTCTCTTGGGAACCAAACTGATGAGAGTTTACAGAAATGCTCTATGTTCTGGTCTAACAGCTTGGATAACTACCCTGCTTATGTCACACTGCCTCTAAAGTTGATTGAGCAATCTGTCTAACACAAAAAAAAAAAAAAAACCAACTAAAGTCATGTTTGTACAGAATTCTAAATCAAATAGAAGTCTTTCTGAAAGGAGTATTCGAATACTATCCTTCCGAAATTAAGGAATCTGCACTAAACCACAAAGCCTGCAAGGTATCCAGTTTTGTAATGGACACGAAATACAAGGCTACAGCTAAGAAAATAAAGAAATTCAGAAAAACATGTCAAACTTGAACTTTTAAATCAATCTACTATTACTATGGCAGCATAATTCTCTCTAAGCTGTGAACGTGTACACACACGTTTTGCAACCAGCGCACAAAGGAAATTAATGTGCACACAAAAGATTTCAAGTTCTGCAGATAGCTAACAGAGTTTTTATTGAAAAAAATCGATTCACTGTCAAATTCAAAAGTGCACACATACTTGTCACTGAGGGGAAAAAAAAAAATTAAAAAATAAAAAATAAAAATTTAAAAAAAAAAAATGCACAACATAAGAATTTTGCACCCACCGACAAAAAATTATAGAGTATGGCAGCCATAAAATTTTTAAATCTTAAGTTGTCAAAGTTACAAAATGGAAACTGTCTTACAATATGACATCATTTATAGGATGATGCAATACCCTCAAATTAATGTTTAAAAATAAAAATAAAAAAAAGGGGGCAATTTAGGAAGTACTTAGAGAAAAGTGATCCAAGATAAGTATAATATCAGAGACAAATTATTTATAATATGCAGTTTGTAGGAAATAAGACAATCTAAGAATTTACATTTTAAAATTTATTTAAAAATGTAAGTTTTCAATTCATAAACTAATCTATGAAGGTAAAGCACTTATTAACCCTTTATAAAACTATCATGCTGCCAGTCATTATGCGAGGTGTCAAAAATATTCAAATATTTCCCACATTTATCATTTGAAAATATCAGAATTTCATTGATGACTACATCATTTCTAAGTTAAAAATTAGGCATTTTCATTCTATCCAAGTTACAATGAGTAGAGATAGGAGAGAATCCGTTTTGTTTTTAATTAGAGAAAAAAAAAGAAAAAATGTTTGGTAATATTCATCCTACCAGCAATGATCTTGTAAGCGATCCATGTTCTTAATACAGATTATATACATATTGCATAGGCTGTGTATGCATTTTATTTGGGGCCAATTTTCCAGGCTTTATCTGATAAGGTTTTTCCAACATCTTAAAAACCAAGAGAACCTTTAACATTTGTTAACTTAGTTTAAAATGAATTAAGTTCAGAGCAATATTGATTCCAGTAAGAAATTTTGTTTGATATAAGCATTAATACCACTTTAAAATGGATCTATTATACATATGACATTTCATTGGAACCAGTCATCTGTAAAACTACATTTTTAGAGGGACAGAAAAAAAAAAAAAAAAAAAAAAAAAAAAAATATAAAAAGTATTATCAGAAGTGAGGAGATTTAATGAATTAATTGAGTTCCTTAGCAACTCCCACCCAAAAAAAGATTAGCTAAGGATATAGTCCTAGCAATATGAAACGGGTGTCCCTTTTTCTAATTTGTGTATATACCACCTTACAGGTATAATCAAATAGGAAACTATTTTAAATCCTTGTTTCAGTGATTTTAGGTATGTTGCTGCGATTTAATTCTTCAAGAATCAAAAGTTGAAAAACTAAGAGTTCCTAACTATTCTTAAAATCTCATCATAAAAAATTCTTTACTTTTCGTATTCTTCTTTGTTCAGCCCGTCGCTTTTTCAACCTTTGCCGGTCACGTTCAAAGTCCTCCACCATCTCAATGCATGGAAGAAGGTTCTCTCTAGGCTCCCATGTATCATTTGAGGCAGGATAGCCCACCCAGCGGACTTTGTAACGTTCCTTGCCCTATAAAAAATGAAAAATGAAAATTTAATAGTTTGACAAGACAAAAAAAAAAAACAACAATACATGTTCATACTATATTAGCAATAAGCATAAAGAGTTTTAAACTTTTGGAAATAGATGAAGTATATCTGAAGTGTTGGACCGCAAGATAATTACGTTGATAGAAATTTTAGAAACTTTTAAAAAATTATAAAGATTTTCCTGTGAATCACAGTCAGTTTTTGTTTTCTTTTCTTTTTCCACATGATTCTATAAATAACTGATGTAGAAGCAGAAAAAGAAAAATGTTATTTTCAAGTTAAGAAGTGTCAATCTTAGTATTTAGATTGTGATTAAACACTGAAAGAAAAGATTTTAATCAAAAGTGAACCTTCAATTTAAAAATGTCAATGACTGCTAAAAATGTTGTGGACAAATGAACCAAACAGGAGATAAAATGTTACTGTAATACAGTATTTATTAATGGAAGCCAATACATTTCTACCAAATGATAACACCACATTATAGCCAAATATGTAATTAAAAAGGTATAAGACATTTCCCAGTCTATTACTATAATTAGCAAAGACATGGATTTTTACTAAATCTTAAGGTGAGAATTATAATGTCAAGCAAATTATCAGCCCCCAGTTTTACTAACTAAAAGCAACATACTTAGCGTTTATCAATTTAATTTTTTTCCATACTAACTTGTGCATTGATTAAGCTTTTTTTCTTTTTTACACATTGAAACGAAAAAATGCAATTCAAACAATTATTTTAGTGCTTTTAATTAAAAAAAAAAAAAAAAAAAAGAGAAATCATTATTCAAGGTAGATAAGATATTTTGACTATTCCTTTAGTGAGAACAGAATAAACTAATCCAGCCAGCACTTCAAACCTGGCTGTGCAGTATTCTTTGTATGTCCCTACCAAATATGCACACTTGTGTCTAATAAAAGCAAAATCACTTCAGGTGTGGAAAGACTTGAGGAAGAAGTGGCTGAATATGCAAGGATAAGTATTCAGGACATCTCTCTACCATGTATTAAACTAGAAGATATCCCAAAGTACATTAGTGCCTCTCTTTAACAAAGTATTACTCTTAGCAAGTTTAACTTGAACCTTTTTCTACCAGTGAAAAATAAGTTTACATTAACAATCTACTGCCCTTTCAATGCTATGGTGAAAGAGAATTTCTTTAAAAAAAAAGCTGTCAAAGACATGATAAAATAAAACACTTGTTTTATACCAGGAGTTGTGTTAAAGAGAATATTCATTGTTTGCAAAAGTTGAATAATTTAGCTCCCGAAATAAGACATTTTAAAGGAATGCTTTTCTACAAGCAAAACTAACAGGAAGAGGGTGTGGTAAAAACCCAAGGCAGCTTAAGATTTCTACCTGGGTTACTGCTAGCTGTGACAGAAAAAGAAACTATGAAAGGAATGACAGAAGTGAGGGCCAGTGAACCACTATTGATATTAATCATAACTTTATATATCACTTTAAGAAGACAAGATAGAAGAGAGAGAGGGAAAAAGAAGGGAAAAAAAAAAAAAAAAAGGAAAAGGAAAAGGACTGGAATTTTCATTTATCCAAAAGAAAAATAAACTGATTAATAGAGCAACAAAGTATGATAAAATGAACACAAGAGACTAATTTGTGCTGTGAAGGATTAGTAATGCTCAAAAATAGTGTTTTTACTAATTACACAGGTATACATTGAAAAAAATTGTTTGGATTATTTCAGGTGATTTTTATATATTAAGGTGTGGATAAAAAAAAAAAAATTACAGGTTTTTGTATAATTTTGCACTATACATATGGATATTTTTATTTCAATGACAATATGTTTGGATTTAGTACTTTCTAATATTAGAACCCATATTAATAAAATAACTGTTTTAAACAAGTTAGAATATTGCTGGAACAAAACAATGAGTCAGGAAGAACCATGTTAAGCAATTGGACACATCTGGACCTGTTGAGCTTACCCCACCCTGATGCAAACATCTCAGTCCGACTCAGTTAATCGACTAGTGAGCTTCTGAATTAATTTCAATCTTCAAGTAATGAGCCATAGATAGCCATGGGATGCACTTCTGTTTTAGCAAGAGACCTTGGTCTCCCAATTAAAAGATAATTCATCACATCCAGACAACTTTCTCTTGGTACCAAAAAAGAGTTTGCCCCATATTTCAAGATGGATTATTGTACTGATGAAAATGACAGTGCAGAAACTTGGCATCAAGAAGAATGGAGACTATAGCTTCTTCTAAAAGAAGCCTGAAATGGGTACTCCTTCATAAATAGTAATAAATACCTATTGCTAATTCTGTACATTTAAAAAGAAATGTATCAGAATTTGGCAAATCTTAGAGAAAATCAACTACTATTGAACAGTATTGGTTCATATATGGGGGGGGGGGTCTGAAAGTTCTGTGTATCATACAGAGTCAGTAGACATGATATACTAAATTCCCATGTTTTCTCTGTGAGGGACAGCAGAGCCAAATATTTACATTGGGTTCAGAAGAAATGGGCAAATAGAAATCTACAGCTTGGAGCCAAAAAACAGATAAAGTGCTGCTACCATTGCTCCATATTATGAAGAAATGGTAGCAGCACTTTATTAATTTAAGCTTAATAAGCCTGGATTAATGAAGCAGTTTGTTAAAGCCCAAAAGATGGAACATGTTTTATGTATTACTGCCAAAAGTTTGATTTGAAGCTACATTAAAAGAGGACCAGATATTAAAAAACCCATATCTGATATAAAGTTTGATGGTGTGATGAACAACCTGCAATGAGAAGCTTGAATATCATTCAAAGAAGTAATTTCTAAGTTCTTAGGAAACAATATGGATTCAAATTACAAAGGAATTGAGAAATTTGTTAGTCAAGTTTAAGTCGTTTGGTTGCAACAAAACATACAAAGTTCCTTTTGGATTCACATTTGGAATTTCCCCCGGAAATTCATGGAGTGGTGAGTGAAGAAGAGGATGAAAGATTTCATCAGGATATCAATGACATGGAAAGAAGGTACAAGGTGTTTGGATATCAGTATGATGGTGGACTACTACCACCAGAGTATTCATAGGGACACTCCAGAAAAAGTATACAAACAACTAGCAACCAAACAAAGTTTTGGAGTAGGGAAAAAAAAATCTAAAAAGTTAAAAACTACAGAAGTTATATGTAAGTAATGGAATATATCGAGTTGTTTGCTTTATGTATATGTTTTAAAAATTACATTGGCAAAATATTTCCATATAAAAGTAATTTAGAACAATATTATATTGAGATTCCCCCCCAAAACGGCACTTTGTATAAATATATTACTATTACTACTACTACTACTACTACATAGATCGATTGAAATTTATTATATTTTCATTAAGTTTCTTTTTAATTTTGTATTAAAATGTGATGGAAACATTCTAAATGTATTTTTTTTTATTGTGTTCATAAAAGCCAACAAAAATCACTACTCAGAATTGAGAATTTTTAATTACTAATTTTGCAGATCTGTTATCAGTTTATAAAAACTTCACGACTTAAATTTAATGTAAACCAAGTTAAATGCCACATCTGAAAAGTTTCAGTACATTATACTTATAAGATTCAGCCATAGATATCTTACATCTAGAAAGTAAAGAAACTTTTATTATAGGAAACTTCAACAGCTTGCTAGGTACATAACTCTCATAACCTGAAGTAAAAATCAACACTTCTACATATCTAATTATTGATTTAATAAAATCCTACAGCTATTTTTAATAAATACTTCTCAAAAGTGAATGTTAGCATATGACAGACACTGCTCAGTGGTAAAGGAAACTATGTGATCAAGGTCACATGTTTCAGACCACTCACCTAAGATTTTACAAGTCTTATACCAAGAAGAGTTTTCACTATGGGTTTGAAATGAGTTTTTTCTTGGGATAGTATTAACAAGCCTGTACAGATTCAACACCAGACTATTTCTGTAACAAATATCAAGGCAAAGAACACTTCATGACTATTACTAATACCATTCATCACTGTTCAGCTTGTAGCAACTTTTAGAACGGGACTGTCCTCAAAATCCCAGCTAAACTGAAAATATTACATATTAAAGTTAAGCACTCCAAAAATACCCAATAGCCAAACAACATTATTCTTAATTGTTCCGAGATAAAGTATTTTCATTATATTGTTACATTCTTTAGCCGTACTCAGATACATGCTGTATCCAGTGGTCATTAGAAGTTGCTAGGTAATTTCTTTTTTCAGTTCAACTAGAACACATGAAAAGAAGTTATTTCTAAAGATCACTGGGTGCAAAGACTTTGAAGATAGCTGAAGAACACAGCCAGCTAAAATATCAAAACCGCAAAGACAATAGTCCGAAAAATATGGAATAAAGTTATTCTTATACACAAATAAGTGAAATTTTATTAGAAATAGAAAGAGCCTTTGAAAACTCATATCCTCAACTGAAATTAAATTTTCAATGTAAAAATCTCTAAATGTAAGAACTCCAGGTACAGAAATATCCAAAATCCAATCCATGATTCAAGATCTTTAAGTGTTTGTAGTTTATGCTCCATTTTAATTTTTCACCATCTTAGACTTGTGGCTGAAATAGTTTACAATTCTAGTACAGTCGTCCCGATATAATGCGGTTGGGTGGTGGACCAATAGTTTTTACCTATATTATTGCCTACTTGTCCGGAAAACCGCAAAACAGAATTTCCCCATGAACCCGTAAGCCCATTTGAGAACAGAGGTGACAACTCCCACCTCACCCAGAAATATGCCGGCGAACCTTTCTTAAAAAGAAAACCATTTCAGAGTAATTCAAATATATCTGAATTTTCTTTTCATGTGTATTAACTAGTATAACCATAGATACCAAACACAAACTGGAAAATAGTAAGCATAACTAGATTGTCAGAGTTTTGAACATCACAAAGTGAACAGCTAACATTTGTGAACTGTAAGTAATGGCTTCTATAAACAAAGGCTACCCCAACATCAATAAAAAGTTTTAAAATTGTGCTTTCTTCCAGAATATTTGGAGCTCAGACCAAGTAATTTGAAAGTTACTAACAACTTGTGAATTTAAATCTCATTGATATAGATTTAAACTACTTTAAATCTTTTAAAATACTAACTATTAAGAGTTGAATGCTAACAAGAATGTAGTCATTGTCATTAATTTCACTGATAAGAAATGTAGAGATCTCAAGTATGACAGACCATCATTGTATATTAATAAACTGATTGGAAATATAGTTAGACTTTCAAGGCCAAAATACCTACATACAGGCTTGAACATTTGGCCAGCCAGACACACACTAACTAGAGATCGTATTTTAGAAGTTACATATACAAAAATAAATATAAAACAGCTTATAGAGAGACCATAAAGACAAATCTTGTTTACCTATTAAAGACAAAAAGAGTATAAACTTAGGAAGCAGAGAGCCATACCATAATCTTTGTATGAACATGTAAGACTTGACAATCCACTATAATTGCATTTAGGATCAATTAGATTTAGTCAAATAATATACTGGCCATTCAACCAGCATGTTATTACTAAGGGTATATTAGAAAGCCGACATAATTTATAGCAGTTTTTACTAGGCAAAATTATACAATAAAAAACCAAGAGTTATTTCCCTTGTAGAGATGAAATAAGTAATTTAAAGTGAAATTTAGGTTTAAAACATTTGAATTTATCAATTGCATTTTCTTTCAATCTTGATCTAAACATAAAAATATAGATTTTTCTTCATTTGCATATAGAATATTTTTATGCAAAATACACCCAGATTAATCTTTTATACCAAAGATTTAACAATTATAGGATTTCAATAAAATTTTTCGGTAAAATTTTGAATATATTTATTTATAGAAAGGCTATTTTTTTTAAAGTCATTCAACCGCCCTTTATTTAATTTTATGAAACCCCCATTGTGTGTGTAATGAAAATATTTAAAACTTGTATAAAGATAAGTCCCTGGAGAAATTGAATCAGTACTTAAAATGATATTTGAAACCTTTTCCAGAGATGTAGAAATTAATTTTGGGTTGGGAAGTTTTTAGTTGTTTGTTTTTTTTAAATAAAATATATACAAAAATATGGTACACAAAAAAAAAAAAAAAAAAAAAAAAAAAAAAAAAACCTTTATTCAAACATTGTTATTAAATAAAACGGTTTTAATAATTAAAAAAAATGTTTAAGAAACTCTAATGTTCCAGAGATTTTTAGAAGCATTAATTTAATATGTTATTACATACATAGAAAGGAAATGAAATAAATATTTTTAATACCTCCCTTAAAAAACAAAAAACAAAGTTAAACATTTGCCCAAATACCTGCAGAATTTCTTTCTGCTTGCACAAAACAAACACATTTTTGTAACGGTAAAGAAAATAACTTCCAGTTTTTCTTTCAATTCTGGTCATCCATATCAACTTAAGGAGACATAATCTGACATCACTTTGTTTTCATCTCATTTTACAAAAATGAATGACACTGGTGTGAACAAATGTATTTTTTTAGTATAATTTAAGTAAGTAATATTTTCAAAATTCAGTAAAGTAATCACTAGTACCTAACTAATTTTTCATACAAAATTATCTATTTTTTTTTGTGAAGATTTTTTTTGTGAACATCTGCAAAATTGATATTTTTTATGGTAATTAATTTTTTATTTTTAAAAACGGTCTGAAACGGGTTTTAATGCACAAAAGTACTTTTTTATGATTAAACCATATGCTATGTTCTTTCAGTTAAATCCAAAATTAAAACTTAAGATATTTATATTATTTTGGGTGTTTTGTCACATCACTTGTCAAAAATGTTGACTAACACATTCACACAAAAAATTCCATTAAGAAAGAAAAAAAGTTAAATAGCGCAGTGTTTTTTGCAGATCTCTATGCTGATACAAAAGAGGATAAGATATGTAAAACACAGAACTCTCTAACATAAGTACAAAACATGATATTTCAGATTTAAAAGAGAAGCACAAAAAGAAAAAAAAAAAAAAAAAAAAAAATAAATAAATAAATAAATAAAGATACTGAATTTTATAAAAATTTCTAGTTTAATAAAACATAGCCACAATGTAAGTTATAGAGAACTTGAACCGATCACTGTAGCCCAGTGGTAGAGTAGGCACCCATAGTTCAATTCACTGCAGAGTCATACCAAAGACTTTTAAAGGCTAAAGGGTTACAGCCAAATCATGTTGGATACACCAGTTCTTGTAAGTTAAGCAATGTCAAGTCTGGTCAGTACCCAGATGCGTGACCATTGAGGGATACCTGGTGCCGTAAGCAGAACCAAGCTTCAACAGACCCGGCAAGCTGGAAGTGGGTCTTACTAACAATTGCCTGTGTGTACCCAACCCTGTGACACCCTTAATGAGGGTATAAGTGGAGAACAATGATACATAGAGTTTAATAAAAAGCTTATTTCATGTGCTGGTGTACAGTTTTTAAAGCATAGCGTCACATTTGTGATAAAAAGTATGAGCTAAATATGAATGCATTACAGAAAGGGACTAGAATTCATAGTTCAGAAAAATTCTCAGGTACATTTTGGAAGAAGAACCCCAGATAAAATATCAAATTATTCAGGCTCGGATACAGAACTCATTACTTACAAGAAAATCTTTAAAATTAATAACTAATAAGTTAAAATTAAATTAATTCCCATATACCTACATTTGTGTAGCATTCTGTGCATCTAATTCTTTTATAAAAGTACCAGGTATAAAAGATTTTCAAACTATCTTATTTTCAAGTTTTGCAGCTCTCCTCATTTATCACCACTAGGACAGTGCCCGTTGTATCGTACAAAACTACAGCTTTGAAGTATTTCAGTTAATTCTTTTCAGTGTTGCCAATTTAGATATTTTATATCTTAATCTAGATAATTCTAAAGAGCGGAAGTCAAGGGAGATAATTTATAAAAACTATGAAGAAAGATCTATAATCTTTAAATTTTATTAGATTTCTTTAGAACCGTTGATACAAAAAAAACTTAAACACTGCACTGCTTTATGTGCTGACTAATATATCTGCCGAATATTAACTTTGTACAATGGCCAGTTGTCAAACACACCTTCAATTATACTTTTGATTTTGATATATTTTAGTTATAAGGATCACTTCTTGGTAGTTCAACACTTTTCAATTAGTCCAGGCAGCAACCCATAGTATCAAACTTAAGCCACTTGATATGGCTTATTGAGATGTAACACCTCCTCCTTGAAAAGATATTAAAAAGGAACAACTTTAGCATTTACAGTACAAGATAATGCTGATCACACTGGTGCTGTGTACATTTACTTGATCTTTGGCTTTATTACATACTAGCTGATCAAAGGACACCTTTACTTAGTGACATGTCAAATTTAAATGACCAACTAAAAAGAAAAAAAAAACAAACTCTTCATGCACAGTGCAAGATATATATACACAATATAAAAAGGGGGGGGTGCATCCTATTAATGAATCTACCTAAAGGGAAATTGTCAAATGGTATTCGAAGAGCCTGTTAACATGTAAGAAATATATTTAGAATGTCAACTACATTAAATGAGCATCAGATTGTAAGAGTATGTACATACAATCTTAATTGCTATTTAGAGGAAATGTGTATAATTACACAGATGCATGATCAAATAAAATAAGTAGTACTTCAAGAGTAACAAAACAATAAGCAATCATTTTCGTTATTAGCGCATAAAAATCAATTTTTAAGGATTACAATTTATCTACATTGAACTGATATTACACCAATCCCAGACGGTGGTTAATTTACAAAACTAAAAAGGACTCCAAGTATTTTATACTAAGATTCAAATAAACACATTTGTCACTTGTCTATACTTTGGTATTTAATTGGAATACAAAAATTACCATCTCATTAAAGTGAGCTAATAAATGGTAAATAATTTAGGAAAGTTCAACCTAAGTTGATTATTTTCAATATTTCTGACAATACCAATTTAACTGACATGTGTAACTAGTGTAAAAATAAACTATCTCCATTGTTATTTAATGCTCCCATAATTTCAGAATATTCTAGTGCACAAAGATTAACAAGCAGAATACCTTCTGACTACTTTCGTGCCCCCTCCCCATCGACTGTTTCAATAGGTAGATTCATACAAATCTAGCATGTTCATTACAGTTAAGATGAAAATAAATATAGTCACAGGAATTTAATAATCCATTCAATATGCTGAAACCGGTCAATGTGTAGACATTTCTGGTTTGCTATGGAGGACGAGTTTAATATTTGCTGCTGGTGACAGAGCCCAGCATTTCAAATGCTGATTTTTCAAGGCAGGTAAACTAGGAAGATTGGCACAACAATTTCCCTGATATCAGTTTCTCCCATTTCGACCTTGTATTGGACTAAGCCAAGTTTAGTTTATCTTGACTATACTGATACTGTGAGCAGAGGAAGCTACTTAGCAGATATTTACACACTACTATCTTTGTAGTTTGACATCTTAAAGGAGAAGATGAATCCTAGAAGTCAAGACACCTAAGAGATGAGAAGTGAAAAGATTTTTTGTAACATTTCCTAAATAAAATTCACATTTAAAGATGAACCATACAGTAAGTTTAACAGTAACTTATTTCACTTCAAAAACAGACAACATTGCAAACAAACAAAATTAGACAAAACAAGAAATTTATTAAGTTATTTTTGATAGATACAAGGCTTGGTTTTTATATTTTTTTAAAAAATTAATTTTAAGAAAAAAAATGATTAAGTGTAAATATAACTTCGTCTCTTAAGTAAAAAAAAAAAGGCACACTATGTGGAAAGGGTCAGACATTATGTTGTGTGGAGCAGCCTGCCATAATGTTTTTGATTGTGTATGTTTGTTGGTTCGTCTGTTATATGCTCATGTCCACAGGATATCTCCAAAAGTTCTAAATGAATTTCAGATTTTCTGGAAAGGTGGACAATAGGCAAAGGAAGAACTGATTAAATTTTGGAGCCAATACAGCGACATTGACAGAGGTATGCGCTCTGAGTGCTTTCTGGTTGTCATGTAAAATAATTTTCTGTGTCTTACGAAACAATGGCTTTCATTTACCTTCTCTTCAGTGTTGCCAATATAAATATAAAATATCTAAATTTAGATAGTTATAAATACTGGAAGTCAAGGGAGATCATTTATAGCAAAGATCTATAATCTATTTTCTAATTTTTTTTATTTGATTTCTTGAGAACCACTGATCCAAACATTTTCAAAATCTACACTGCATTGACTTGTATGCTGACTAATACATCTGACAAATGTCAACTTCGCACAATGGCAGTTGTTGAGTAATCGCAGTGCATGCACACATTTCAATTATAGTGAGTAGTTTTAAAGCTGCATAATCATGAAATATTGGAGGTAATTTTCATAGATTTTTTTTATTAATTAGAAGCTATTATGTTATTGTATTTATACTTTTTAATTGGTCCTTCAGCTTGCACAACGATCATCTTAGCAAGTGAGTTTTTACCCTCCAGAATTTTGGCTATTCATACCCATAGCTGGAGGGGGGGGGTTGGATTCCACTCCTATTTTTGAATTCAAAGTTGTCCTTCTCCAAGACTTGTTGCCAACCAAGGCTAGAGAGCCGAGTCTGCTCTGTTATTTAACTCTAGAAGAGATAGATTCATGCCTTTCTCAAGGGCATTAATGGGAAGTTAACACAAACAGTCGGAATTTGAACAGATTTCATTTTCCATGTCGGTAACCATTATGCCATTCCAACTCCCTTTTGTTGTACTTGGCACAGGGACTGGAGATAAGGTGTGGCACTGAAACAGCAGAATTTCCTGTTTATTGGAAATCAACTGTGCATCTGTGATCCCAGTCAGTAGATGCAGGACATGCCAGTCAAAATGGTAAGAAATTGTTCCTGGATTTGAATTCAGAGTTGTCAATCTCCTAGACTGGTTGCCAACCAAGGCTGAAGAGCCCAGTCTGCTCAGCTATTTACTCATAGATTGGGGGGGGGGGGTCATGGCTTTCCCCAAGGGCATTAGTGTGAAATCAGTTTGGTTAATTCACTTTTCACCCCCCACCCTCAGGGCATTGAACAAATCATTTCACTGACTGGGAATTTCAAGTCATCCTTTACCCATCTGCAAAAACAGGTGTCTTCGTAGAGCCTTTATCATAAGTTTTTTTCTGAAAATTTGAAGGCCCATATGGCTCATTTGTTTGCAGCTTAACTGATTAAGAAATCTTAGTTCAAGAGAGTGCATAAAAGAAAAACATTTCTCCATACAGCATTAAATTGTTAAAAGTTAGCTTTCTTAACTTTGATAAAAAGATGTCTGAATTAGCGGTTGAGTGTGAACAACGATTGAAAACAATCTCACGAGGTGGGGGGGGGGGCAAAGTATTTATGACCATTATGATATTTGGACTGTTGTGAAACTTATCTTCAAGTTTGTAGTCATCTGTCAATATCTACAATTACGCAATAAGCACCACTCCCACACTTGTGACCTTGTGCCATACTACTTGGCTAAGCTTAGTGTTTATCCTTAAGGCCCACTCACTCCACTTTAACAGCTTAAGGACAACTCCCATTACATTTATACAATCTCCAGCCGTCACAGGAGAACAATAATCACTAAATTTTCACAGAATTTGGTTTCTAGAGGATCCATTCAATTTTTTGCAAGATTTAATCTTAATTTTAAGTTGTCAACTTAACAGCCTAATTCTGATTTGAAGTTAGAGAATTTATAAAACAAGTTTCAGACTTATTTTTTTCTTTCTTACAAAAGTTTAAAATAAGTTAGGCATATTTAGGCGAATTTAATATTTAAATATAAATAATAAGCAACTTCAGAACCAAGTTAAGCTAAAAATAAATAACAAGACTAAAAAGTTGTCTACAGAATAGTTAAAGGATTTTTGGGAGTTGACTGTTTTTATAATAAACCACTCCGTTTGGCCTTCGTAGATTATGAAAATGCATTTGACTCGGTAGAACATGCAGCAGTCTTCAACGCAATGCACGAACAAGGCGTTAACGAGAATTACATAGAAATTATACAAAACATATACGACAATGGCACAACAATAATTAGACTACATAAAGATACAGACAAGATAAAGATAGCAAAAGGAGTAAGACAAGGGGATACAATATCACCTAAACTATTCACAGCAAGCCTGGAAAGCATCTTTCAGAAAACTGACTGGGAGGAAATGGGAATAAAAGTAGATGGAGAACACCTAAGCAACTTGAGATTTGCAGATGACATTTCTATGACATTGGAAGCATCCGAAGAATTACAAAAGATGCTAACCGACCTAAATAGGGAAAGTAAAAAAAAAAGTAGGTTTAAAGATGAATAGAACAAAGACAAAAGTAATGTTCAACGATAAGGTCCCAAAGATAGAAGGCGAGATACTAGAAGAGGTCGATGAATACATCTACCTAGGTCAGGTAATAAAACTAGAAAAAGACCATGACTGCGAAATAAAACGACGCATAACGATAGGTTGGAAAGCATTTGGTATGAATAGAGACATTCTGAGGAGCACCTTGTCAATGTGCCTAAAACGAAAAGTATATAACGGCTGCATAATACCAGCCATGACTTATGGATGCGAAACCTGGAAATTAACCAAACAAGCCGAAAACCAACTTAGAATAGCACAGAGAGCCATGGAAAGAGCAATACTAGGGATAACGCTAAGAGATAGAAAAAGATCAACATGGATCAGAAAAAGGACTAGAGTAAAGGATATTATACAATTAAGCAACAAAAGTGGAGATGGGCCAGTCACCTAGCGAGAAGAGATGACAATAGATGGGGGAAAAGACTAACAGATTGGTGCCCATGGGATAGTAAAAGACACAAGATGGAGGGACGAGATAGAAAAGTTTGCTGGTAAGACTTGGCAGAGATTAGCACAAGATAGGTTGTCATGGAAGGAGATGGGAAAGGCCTTCGTCCAGCAGTGGACTTATAACGGCTGATGATGAGGAGTCAAAAAGTAAAAGCACACTTTATTTTGGTTAAGATTCGTAAAAATGGCATAAAGTATGTGCTAACTTTATTATAGTTACAGTGTATTTAGAACCTTCTGCCACTCTTAAAAACATTTTTCTAAAAACTAACAAATTTCCAGATGGTACGATGGTATTAATGGATCAATGCACCTAAAAACTTGGGGGGGGGGGGACATTTTTTCTAGAACTTTATGCTGCTAAAAAACAGCACCTTAACAGTTTTCCTTTTTTTTAAAAACAATCTCAGGAGAGTCACTAGTGTATTAAAGTTATGGTACGCACAGCTAAGAGAATTAAGGTTTAATGCATCAAAAAATTAAATTCTTAATTGCAAAGTCAAAACTTCTTTTGAAGGTCAATATATTTTTAAACAATTTTATAGAGTAAAATAAGCCATGATCCCATGTTGTATCTAGTAACGTTATTGGTGATCATCAACTGGTACTAATTAATACAGAAATTTAGGCTTCTATATTTTGACAAATTTTACATGCTTCCTACCCATACATACACACACATCTTAAATTGTAATAATGAAATCGCATATTGCACTTATAAGATAGCTTTAAAAGTTTGTTCTGCTTCTGTCATTACATGGCATTGAGAGTTTTAACTAACTTCATTAAAAAGATTGAGTGTATTGCAGATGCTGTCAGAGTGCATCTTTTTTTTTTTTATATTTCAAAATTGGCCTATTTTTTTATTGATCCTACCATTTATGATGGAAGTAAATAAGCAACATTTGCCATATTATGCTTTTACTTTAAGAATGGTTAAAAATGAAACTCAAATGCAAAAAAAGATTTTAGTTTATAGAGAAAGTACTGTGAATGCTCAAATATGTCAAAAGTGGTTTACAAAGTTTTGTGTTAGAGAGTTATCACTGAATGATGCCCAATGGCCAGGTAGACCAGTTGAGGTTGATAGTTGTCAAATCAAGACACTATTTATAATCAACATTATATAATGCTGGAGATAGTCACCATATTCAAAATATCTAAATCAAACATTGAAAATCATTTGCACCAGCTTGGTTATGTTAGTTGCTTTGATATGTAGCTTCAACATTAGGCAGAAAAACCTATTGTTCTGTATGCAATTTCCTACTTAAACGTAATAAAAAAAGTTCTGTTTTTGAAAAACTGTGGTGGGCAATGTAAAGAGGATACTTTATAATACAGAATGCAAGAGATGCCAAATGAATCACAACTGACTGTACCAAAGACTGATAATGCTCTATATATGACGGGATTTGAAGGGAGTCCTCTACTTCTGGAGAACCAAATGATCGATTCGAATAAGTACTGCTCCCAATTAGCATCCAGAATTAGAAAGGGTGTAATATTTCATCAGGATAGTGCTAGACCGCACTTTTGGTAAGCAAGCAAAAATGGTTACAGCTTGGCTGGGAAGCTTTCACTCATCTGCTGTATTCACCAGATATTGAACCTTGAGATAACCATTTATTCTGGTCTTTAAAGAATTCCCCTAATAAAAATTAATTTCTCTGGAAAACTGAAAAAAAAAAAAAAAAAAAAAAAAAAAAAGGGGGCACCTAGAGCAGTTCTTTGCCAAGAAAGATAAAAGTTCTGATAGGATGGAATTATGAAGTTGGCAGAAGATAATGGGAACAAAATGGTAAATATGTTGATCAATAAAGTTAATACCCTTCACTAAATCATTACAGAAATAAGCTGGACCCAATCCATTCAAAAATCATCACCTGCTCACTGCCAGGCCTTCACTCATCAAAAACAGACCTATACTGCCAAATTAGTCCGCTCTATAGGCTTTATCAAAGGGTAAAGAAGAAGGTTAATGTTGATACAAAACAAAAACATTTTTAGTTGATAAACCAAATGAACTTTTTGGCCATCAAGGCTATTGTCAGAATGAGAATAGCCCTTTCAATAAATAAAAATGATGTAATTATAGCTATCAACTATTGATGTATTTAAAATTCCATAAATCTAAAACCCCAACACAAATGCATTAACATTTATTCCCACAATTAGTCATCAATTTGGGGTTGTTATATTTCATCTTGTTAGTAGCAACCATTTAGACCTTCAAATCTTTCAGTTCATGTTATTACTCAACACTTACCAATAAAAGAAAAAAAAGAAAAAAGGTAGATAGAGGAAAAGCCCTGATACAAGTGTAGTAACAATTTTTACAAATTGCAAGGAGATATTCTAGCAATCCTGCAACCCATGAGTATTTGTTATATTACAATTAGTATCATTACTTTTAAATGAGGATCACATGTTCTACAAGTTCAAGGAACTTATTAATTTCACTTCTGCTCAGATCAAAATATCAGTACTTTCAAATAGTATTAACAATTACTAGGGGCCCACAACTGCTGGACACCCAGTGAAGATCAGATTCAGTACAGCAGTAATCTGCAAGACTAGCTTGTTAACCACTACTACACAAGAAGGTACCACCTAAGCAGAATCAGTTTAGAAATAATCAGGATAAAAAACCACTAGACAGTAATACAAGAGCCTCTAAACTTTGTTCAAAAGAGGTGAAGTCAATTGTAACCAACCTCAACAACATAGCACATAGGATGTAATTTCATACCAATTGAACGTCCAGGTTCTAAATCAGTATTTTTAGCATATACAAAGCTATTATTACACCAATATAAAAGTGTAATCAGTTTGTTTTTTTTAAATACCATGTCTTGTCAAGCTCCGAATTGTTTTGCAGATCGTGCCAAATATTAATTAGTCCACAGTGAACCATTTAGGCCAACTTAAGTACATCAGATCTGACAGTAGCGTGTTTTTCAATTCAAGTGAATTTAAGGAAAAAGACATTGTATACAGAGCATACTATAGTTATTATAACTTAATCTTCGTAAAATCTTACTGGAGAAGATCTAAATGAATATATATATATATATATATAGACAAATAAAAAGGCGAGACCAGTTAATTTATATAATCTGT
>VCCN01006744.1:331073-350609 GCA_006491835.1 Architeuthis dux | reverse complement strand
ATATATATATATATTAAAATAAAAACTGTGCCCGTTGTGGGAGGAGGATAATACGAAAGAAAAGTCGAAGCGACAAGAACAGGGTAGACCTTTATGTACGCAGACTAATAGAGAGAGAGGGGGGGTAATAAAGTGTTCACGACTACTACATACACAGAGTGGGGGAGAGTAAGAACAACTGCTGAAAAGGAGGGGGAATAACATGTGTGAGAAAGAGAAGACCACAGAGGAAGAGAGAATAAAGGCACAAAAAAAAAAAAATTTTGAAACAAAAACCTTACATTGATTTTAGTCATTCCGACAATTTTGTCCACCTCGAAGAATTCCTCAGATTCTCTTATCATATCGCAGGGTAGTTTTCGCCGGCCATAGTTCTTTTTGCCGTCCATTTCTCTAGTTTTCTGTTCAGACGAAGCCGTCACACCTTCCTTCTCCTCCGCCATGTTGACGCGGCGGTGGTGGTGGCGGCGGCGAGAGGATTTTCGTTGTCGGGTCACGGATGGCGGCCACCTCCTCCTCCAACAACAACAACTTCCACAAAACGACCACTTAAATGGTACAGAAAAGCCAGCATCGAGAGGCTGGCGACCGACGATAGCATTGAATAAAACTCATATTTTCCTACAGACGATGCTGATTCGGGAAAAAAATCAAACGACATCTGTATTAAAAGAAAAAAATATTTCCCTAGTCACTTCTAGTGTCAGCAGAGCAGCTGCAGTATGAATTGAGAGACTAGCTAACCTGCTCCTCCCCTGGGCCGATAAAATGGTTATAGCCAGTCGGGTTATACCAAGCCTTGAAAAATGGACTGTGCCAGAGAGAGAAAGGCAACAAAGGAAGGAGAGAGAAGAGAGAGAACGAGCTTCAAGACTTGCTTTCTACCCAAAATCTCACAGTAGTCGAGTCCGATTCTCATTTTAGGCCTCCTCCTTCGACTAATAATAGTCTCCTCCCCACCAACACTTGCTGTTTCTTCTAAGTTAAAGTCTTTCCAGCAGACAGTGTGTAGCTCTCCAGTTTTAAGTCCGACATGACTACGTATTAAAAGTTGTAATTTATCTTTAATGTAGAACCAGTGATTTAATGTCTATAATAGGCCTCGCTTGGGTTTTCAGACTTTAAGAGAAAACTATGGTCTTCCATCTTTGTATGATAATTTTAATACTCTCAACTTCCAACCCACAACCTTTCAGTTTTATGCAAAGCAACTTTTAAATTTGAGAAAAATGAATTTTACAGTCTACGTTACTGATTATTAATGAAGCCTAATCACAGTGTATGTATAAATATATATTTATTACACACTTATCAATCCTAGGTTCCTTTGTATGCGAACCAACATACGACTAGGAAAATGTAAAAATCTAAAGCATCACTTTAGACATATCTACAGTATACGATCTTTTATTTAGGATGAGTAGTAGTAGTAATAATAATGACTAAACTCCTACACCTTAGTATGTTGCCTGACCACATTGGAAAACAAAAACGTACTTACACCTTGTAATTAAGAAGCAGACATTACTTCCCC
Organism: Architeuthis dux; assembly: GCA_006491835.1. Taxonomy (NCBI): domain Eukaryota; kingdom Metazoa; phylum Mollusca; class Cephalopoda; order Oegopsida; family Architeuthidae; genus Architeuthis; species Architeuthis dux. Next base: position 349,075 of record VCCN01006744.1, on the reverse strand, counting down.
TTTTTAATTTTGTTATAAGATCTGCCAATTAAAAAAAAAAAAAAAGTTTTATTTTATCTGACGTGCGGTGTAGTTGTTCCGTACAAAAATTATCTGGCTGGAAGAAGTGTTCAAAAGAGGGTTTTTTTTGTTAGCAGTTAATGCTTTATTTCTTGATAATATTCTTTTTGTAAAATTAGAGGGGAAATTGTTCTATTTGTTCTCCCCCGCTTTTTTTAATAATTACTAATTTTCCTTCTCGGTTTAAGAGAAAAACTAGGACGTAGGGAAACTACGTCTTGAAAAACGAATTTAGTATTATTTGCTCCAAACGACTTAACGCATTCGACTGACTAAATTTAGAAATCCAAACTGTTAGTGTTCGTTATTTTTTTTTATTTACATTCAAGGTTGTGATAGCAATCCACACGTATTCGAAATATCAATAAGTCCGAATTCCTTTTCAAAGAATAAATCAATGCCAACTTCCTCTAGTAGTAGTATCTATCGAAATAAATTCTCCATGTATTACTTAACAATGAATGAACAATCTCTTCGAAGAACTTTTTGCAATATTCAATAACTAACATATGCGATACACTTACGAAAAGAATAAAAATAAATATCAGTAATTCTTTCCCAGAAAAAAAATACGAGAACGTAATATTTATTTCCTCATCTTTTGTCTAAAATTCCCAGTAGAACAAAAATGCGAATGCTGCCTTTTCGAGGTGTGGAGTGTCCTGACCAATCAAAACAGAGGACATATTTTAAGAATCCAATCAGCATCGAGCTTATTTAAGAAACATTCAACTTACACCCTATCGGGATGTATGTGTGACAGTGGGAGATAGTCAAAAACTGAAAATAGATACGTGCATGTGCGTGTGTATTGGGTTTGTTCTTTATGTAAATATGCGACAACCTTTCGGCAATGACTTTTTTTAGCGACTAAAAAAGATCCCGTTTCTTCTGTACTGTACTCATTCGTTTGGTAATCTTTTTTAAAAGTCCCTTAACCACAGGCACACAAAAGGTTACTTAAATGCCATTGGATTTTAATTTGATAATTAAGGACTTAAAATGTGTTATCGTTGATTATTTTCGTATTATGAACATTTTTCTCATTTCCATGTCTGTTATCTACAGGCATATTGTAACCTTTCTTCAAGTCTTTCAAAACCCCAGACCGACTGTTACCAGTAAATGTACATCGTTTTAGGTAATTTTATTGTAAATATTTTGAACCTTTGGTTGAAAACCCAAGGTTCAAAATATTTCACTTTTAAAAACGTAAATATGTAAAATTTAATTTGTATACTGTAGTGTATACAGTCTGTTGTTTTTATTTAAAATAATAATGGCTTTACTAAGTTCTTTGCCATTATTGTTATGTTTCCCTTCTTCGCCTAACTTACCAAAAATGATTATTTTAGGTGTCCCTCTTTCTGAGTACTACAAGTAGTAGTCCCCACAATCTTAGATTTGCACATAGAATGTAATGAGATTAAAAACTAAAAAGACTTGAACAGGATCGCCCTCTTCTTGCGCCATGACAGAGATGGGACAGAATCTAAATTGGCAGTGGTCGGTATTTGCGTACAATGCATACCTTTCCCAAGGGAGGGAAGACTTTGAGACCGTTTGTTTAGCAGAAAGATACAAAAAAATGTGAAAATATTTGTGACAATGCCTAATATTGCTATGAAATCGTACGTGATGTCCACCTTGTTTATAATACACCGATTTGTATCACATGCACAATATCAACATGACACAATTCTCAGAAATTAAACATGCACAAGTGTTACATTGTTTTAATTAAGATATGCGATTGTAAAATAATGATAAAACTAAGAAAATCCGAGATTTCTTATTCACATTTCGTACAGTTTCTAAAAGATTGCCTCACAGACTTGTTTTTTATAAGGTAGTATTTTGTGGGGTTAGTTTTGCTTGTTATATTTCTCTCTAATCATCTTTATTTAATTCATTATGTTCTGCCTACAAAATAACGTGAATGGTTGTGTAATGACATTTTTCTTAGTGTGACTGTGATAGAAACTAAAGCAGCAGCCTGCGTTATTCAATCTTTAATAGAAAAAATTAAATTCATGTTTTTTTATATGTATTAGAAATAGTACATTTTTCCAGCAGTTTAAGATTTTTGAATTTAAATTCTTATCTTATGGAACTTAAAGAATATTATTTACGAACAAAAAGCTTTTTCTTGACTTCATCGAAAACAGAACGTATACTTTGATCTTACCTATTCACAGGTAAATATTTAATAACACGTATTTTATTGTTACCTACATATGACGTGTAAAAAAAGGCCATGAAAGAAATACAAAAAAAACACGGATTGAAAATAGTACTGGTTTTCTTGCTCTTCACTGTTCGAAAACGATCCAGTCACTCACTTGTTGCGATGCCACAGTCGCCGAACCCATTCATCATACGATTACACTGCTTAACAAAATTCTTAAGTTGCACTAAAAGAAGATAAATAAATCAATGTAGACGACCAGCCATTCACAAGCGAACATTTCTTTTTTAAATTGCGTTACGTTTTTCAGATTCGGGCAATTTTCTTTTCTTTTTAATGTTGCCCATTAAAACTGGATCAGACAAAATAAACCAAGGCGGTTAATGATTTTGGAGGTAATTTCTCATCCCTATCAAACGAAATGAGACTTGACCTTGAATAAAGTTAAGATATAACTGCATATTGCCAAACTAAAACCTTCGACTAAACAGGCACCTGTGTTCGGGTGTTGGGGAATAGAAAGTGAAGAAAAAAGAAATAAAAGCTACAATTAGGGAGGGACAGGCTTGGTCGTTCAAAGGGAGAAGGTTGACTAGCGACGTTTCTGTTATAGAGATAGATATACCAGGGCCGTCGGAACGGAATTCGTGGGGGGGGGGGCTGCGAGCGAAGCGGAAAACTTTTTTTAGATAGCTGGAGAACACCCCTATTGTAAAAAGTGCACTATTTAATTGATGGATATATGATGATATTCAGATATCTAATTGAGGGAGAGAATTATGAACAGATGGCTGATTAGGGAATTTTTGAAAATAGAGCTTCAAAATCTGTCAGAAATCAATGTATTTTTCAAGTCATTCACAGACTTTTTCTTTTATTAATCATATTTACTGAGACTTTTATATTAATTTCCAGCAATTTCTTTTAGTTTTACTTTCTCTGTGCAATTCACTCAAGCAAAGACACTTCGATTCAAAAATAAGGAATTGACCTGACCGTAAAACGCCAAAATTGCTCTCTTCTTTAAATTGTTCTTCTGTGACATATGGTTGCGTGCCTTTATGCGCTACAAATAAATATAAATTGTCCAAAGATCTGCTTTCTACTATCTACACTTTCAACAAATTCGTTTGCAACGTCACTCAAGCTTATATTGTCAACTCTTTCTTTCTGTACATGAAGTATGTTTTTACTTGTTTCATGATGGAGAAAGATAGCATTGGTTGCTGGCAATACAAGGAGAATCTTTGCAACTTTTCTTGAATAGTCAAGTCTCTGAAACATCTTAACCAGATCATAGTGAATTTTGTCAATTCAAATTTTAAAACCTCTGGTCTAAGAAACAGCTGTGCCTCAATCTTATATTTGTCGATATCATCACTATAGTTGGAGCAGACCTCTCTCAACTCGTTTTTCCATGGCTGATTCCTGATTGCTTTCAGGAACATCTGTAGAAAGACGTATTTTCGGAAATCTGGCTGGTCAAATCTCTTTGATAAAATTATTTCCGTATCAAGTGCCTGAAAGTAGATCTGGCAATAATTTTAGAGTTGAAGGGAAGTGGTGGGTTTCTGCATTGTCATTATCAAGCCTTCGTGGCAGCCTCATTTTGCAAGGTAGTGTTGTATCATCAACATTGAGCTCTTTTCTTTTCAATACTCACTCCCAGAACACATCATAAGCATTTTTGATAGTGTCTTAACATCTTGAGCAATAGCTTCTCTGTGACACTCTGACAATTCATTTTGTGGAGTTGGAATCTGCATCATAGTGCAACCACTTGAATTTGTTAAACCATGATTATTGGAAGGACCCTTCAAAAGTTTGTTTTCCAAATGTCCGGGATGGAAATTTAAAATTCCACGGCTGGTTTGGTTCTGTCAATAACTTGATATGGGCACTTGGATTTTCTGTTACAACGCTGGTTGTTTGTTCAGAGGTAGAAGATGATTAGGTAGTTCTGTTTCTGTGCTCCTCTAGTTAACGACTCCTTGCTTGTGTTTTCTTCATCTCTACTTTCTTGAGCCCCTTTTGTTGCAAACCATTTTGTTATCTTTGCCTCTGCTGGAGTCAATTGATCAGACATTATGGTTGTTGAATTGAAAATCCATAGAATACAGTATAAAAAAATCAAATACCTCTATGACTGAAATCTTTAAGATTCCGTCAAAACCAAGCGCAAAAAACAAATCTACCTTAGAATCGAGTGAACTTGAACAAGCGGAAGCAATGCTTTATATTTATGTGAATGAATTATATAAAGGTTTCACTAAAGTTTTGGTAATCAATAAACAAACAGAACTATCGATAATGAAGTGTTGTAAATTTTGATTTGCAAGTAGAGGAAGTTAATAGGTACTCATCTTCATCATCTCCATTCACGCTGGTTAATGTTTTCTGCTCTATTCAAGTACCCATTCCTATTCAAATAGACCTTTCTTGAGTCGCTTTGTAAAATTGAGACCATGGTAGACAAGTCCCAATGAAATTGACATTACTGTGGTCAAAGATAAAAGGTGTATTTCTAAAACAATCATGCGCGTTGGGAATCAAAGATAACTAAAGGTCAAGGTTTTTTTCCTATGTTTTATCAAATTGAAATCGAGACTCAGGATAGGTCGATTATACACCTATGAACTAGCAAAAAATAATTGAAGGGGATAATTGGTTTATTTACTCTTTCTGTAACCTTAAAGCTTTTTGCAGCATTTTTCAAAAACATAAGGAACACATATTAGCAAATTATTGGGGGGACTGAAGCCCCCCACCCCAGTTCTGACAGTCCTGTATACCTTCTATTATTAACCCTAACAAAAGGGGTTTGATGGGGATCAAAGTTTAAAATACACAGTTATAGGCGATATTTACATCGTAAATGCAGCTCTCAAATGTTAGAATTTATATTATACTAGCTGAGGTACTCGGTGTTGCCCGGGGAAAAAAAGCTCTAAATCTAACAACACTGGAAAGCAAATGATATTTTATAGAGATGTCGTGCACCCCACTTCCCAAATACTGGTTGGGCCAGCACATAACCCAGGCAGGCCTGCATACCTACTCCTAAAACCTTAAAAATTGATTTTTCTCAAAACTGAGGATTCATATACTCACTTTTGGCGTTAGATGTTTGCAGGTCAAAGCAGACTTAAATTGTGCCCATGTATTATTGCTAAAGGTTGGGATTAGGGTTTTGTTCAGAGATTGAACTCTGTCAACCAATTCTATTTTCTATGACTCTAACCACTGGCCAATTATCGCTATCAATGATATTTTTTTTTAATAGAAATATAGAATCTTTAAATATAAACTTGTAGGTACCTTGGAGGTAGTCCCACTGACACCCTAACCCCTATGTTAATCCTGGGACCAAATTACCCTTGTACACAAATTTGTAGCCCTTAGGGTGCAGCCGTCCCCCAGAGATTTGAAAATGCCAAAATTGATCTGACCATAAATTGACTTTTAGGGATCACCAGAGGTCATTGTCACATATCATATGTTCATCCTGGGGTCAAGTTACCCCTGTACCCAAATTTTCAGCCTGTTTAGGAGTCTATAAAACGTAAAGTTAGTTAGAAACAAATTTACAAAGAAGTAAAGTTACTAAGTTAAAAACATTCACCATCTTTATAGTATTAGATAATATTATATTGAAATTGAGTGTGTCTGATGTCTTTGTTAAGATTATTTTTTAAATAGTTTGTTATTGACAATGGTGTAGCATGGGCAAAGATAATTTTGGTGCCCCTAAAATGTTTTGATTATTTATTTTTGGACTCATTACCCACTTAATGACAATAACATAAAGAATTAAATACCACCTTACATAGGCCTAATATAAAGTCGAAATATAACATACTTATTTTATTTAAATATTACTTATGTCATTACTAAATAAATTAAAATATTACTTTATCAAAAACCAAAGTTGTGACTTTTCCTATTACGTTTTTTAAGTAGCTCAGGGTAACTCTACATTATGACTTTTATTCTGGGATTCTTTTTTTAAATATGTTGTAGACTTTGCAATTGTGCTTAAAAATTAATTTTGAAAAGATTTTTTTCAAAAAACTCAATTTGAATATTTTAAAATTCTTTATTCACCATGATTACTTCTGAAACATTATTAAATAAAACTGAGTTTTAATAATCGAAAAATGTAAAGTTTTACAAAATCTAATGTTCCGGAGACTTTTAATAGAATTATTTCAATTTTTTAATTAGATACAGATATTCATTTAAAATGTATGGAGGACTGGAACGCAATAACTCGTTAGCCCCTAGTTTTTTGTATTATTAATCGAAAAAAATATGCAAAAGTAATTTTTTATGACTAACTTTATGCTATTTTCTTGCAGTTAAAACAAAATTAAAACTTCAAAGAAGAATTTATTAGACAGTGCGTACAGGTACCTATTTTACAGTAAACTCATAAAAGTGTTATTTAATTATTTTACATTGTAAACATAAAATCAAAACAATATGAAAAATTTATGAAACAACTACCACAGCCTCTTTCGTCTAGGCTTTATTCTTGCAAAATTATCTATTACTTAATTATAATCCATCTCAACAGCCAACGGAGAGAAAAGCTACCCTGACACTCTATCCTTGCCCATTGTAGAACATTGTAGAACAAAGGTATGACTTCATATGCTTCAACCGACTAAAGGATCGTTCTGCAACTGCACTAGTTATTGGTAGAAAAATGTGGTACAATGTTGACAGCTTAGGATGAATGGAACACGTGTCATTGGTAAGCATCTATTTGTACATGTCTTTGAATTAAAGAAGCTCTTGTACTATTTCATTTTGACTTTGGATGACGTCTGAGTATGTGTGTGCTAAAAATTCCAATTTGTTCACAATTATCTGCATTGTCAAAAAGCACTAAATTTGGAAGTCACATTTTTAAAATGCTAAAATCTTTTACCTGTGCTATTTATAATAGAATCTAAGGATTCAAGTATGAATTTCGAAGAAAATTAGTTAATTTAATGGTTATTTGACTGGATCTTGGAAAAAATATTAGTTACTTTTGACTGAAAATATAGTGAAAAATACATTCCGTTACAGGAGGTTTTTGCTTGCCTGTCAACACAGTTCAAAGGAGTGAATGAATAAGTACCAAAACTTTCATTGAAATCCGTTGATTAGTTAAATTTGGAGTCTATAGAACAATAGAGAAACAGTTCTGGTTAGTCACTCAGAAGAAGTATATATTATATGCAACTAATATGTGGTATAAAACAAATCGGGCATTATTTTCCAAACAACCTAATACTTTTTAAACCAGAAATCTTTACAAGTTTTCTTCTTACTAATTGACGCAAAGATTATTACAAAAGAATTGGCTATCAGTTTGGTATCTTAAATACAACGATTTCCCAAATGTTGCCCATTTCGTATGATGGAAGAACATACAGAATATTTACTTTGAGTGTACGTAATTCGTATTGATTTTTTTAGTTAAATCTTATAGTCCGGGGGCCAGCAGGGGCTACCATGCAACCCCACCCTCTGATTCTACATTTAGGGTACCAAAATGTTCCTTAGGATGTCCTCTTTCAGAAAAAAGATGGGAAGAACTACCTCATTTGCATAAAACAAAATGGCTGCCAACACACACCAAAAAAACAGAATGACATATCTGAGTACTTTAAAAGGCTAAATCATGGTTTCCAGATATGAGGAATTCAAAAATACACTTTATTTTACCATTAATTTATAGGTATTTTAGGATTTTACAAGGAAATTTCAAGTATACTTTATAGGCAAAATTGTGGATGTAATTCATGACAGATATTTTTTTTGATAATTCCTTACAAAAGGCACAATAACAGCCCCTTTTAACTTTCATGTACTCTGTACACTCAAAGTAAATGTCCTGTATGTGCTTCCATAAAATGATTCTTAGGGGTATCATTGTGTTTGGGATACTAAAATCAACGATACTCAAAGAATTAACATATAACACCCTCATAATAAAATGAACTGTGATCATTGTTCCCTCTAAGCTCTGCAGGAGTGCATGCATTTTTCAACCAGCGCATGAAGGAAAATAGTTTTTACTTAATATTGGTTCATTATATTGAATTTGAAAGTGTGCACATACTTTTGTCATAGGACAAAAATTTCTTCACATCAGGGAATTCTTTTTATTTTGACTGTTTTTACTGTTTAATTCATTTTCCCATTTACCCATTTTAATTGGTATGAGTCATTCCATGTCAAATCAACAAATCTTTAAGGCAAACATACCAGATTTTGTTCAAATTTGGCACATAGATCTTTATGGGACAAATTGAATGGCACTTGTTTCACATTTCTGGTTCAAAGGCTTCCAGAGATACTGACCTCTTAACTTTGCAAAAAAGTGAATTATTTAAGGTAATTACAAAATTTGAAAATCAATATCTTTGTTGCTTTTACACCTAGAAAGCTCATTTATATACCATTTAAAGTACTTAAGTGGATCTTATTACATGCATTTTTACCTCAGAGGTCAAATAAAAAGGTTGACCTCAAACCTTTTATAGGTGTTATGGCAAATAATAACTGGTCTGGCTTTTGGTATGATAAGTACAAATTTTCATGGAGTACAAATTGGAAGTTGTGCTACAAGTTTTTTAATTCACAAAAAAGGTCAATCTGTGCATGTTAAAATGAATTTTCAATAGAATATCTCATTTTATATTGAACTTTAGGAGGTTTGGTTACCATGATTATATGAATGGGGGAAACTGTATTTTCACTAAGTAGATTCCACTGATTTTAAGTTCCATAAGGTAAGAATATATGTATGATTAGGAGGAGTACCAGCTTGCCTGAGTTTCTAAATATCTAAAATGAATACAATCATATGAGTTCACTATACTTGTTATCAATTGCTTTAAAAAGATGCTGACAATCTTCAGTTGGTCCAGAAATGTTGATTCTATCAGAATTGTTGCTGCCAAGCAATTAAGAAAATAGTTCTATTTTACTTTTTTTTAAATTTGCAAAAAACATAAACATGAATAAATAAATATAGAACCTAAAATGAAATTCTATCTAATATCTTTTTTTTCAAAATACTGTACTAACTAATATAATTACTGTATGTGAATTCTTTTTAATCAAGAACTTTTTTCAATGTCAATTGCATCATTTATTCCGATTCAGTATTCATGCCTTTCCCAAGGACATTAGTGCGAAGTGAACACAGATTAACTACAAATCTTTTTACATAAAAAGGTTTTCTCACTGCAAAACAATTGTAGTTTATGGTTTTCCTCATAAATATTGAGGCTTTCTATGACTATGGAGTAAAAGCTTCTGTTTACCACCATCACATTCAGATATTACACCTGAAAAAGGCCAAAGAATGGATCAACCGAAATGTTGTGTTAACAACACAAACATCAAGAAGGGGTTCAATCATCCGAAAAACTATTTGAATTCTTAAAGAGTATGCATGCACAATCGATAAAGAGCTGAGTAAACTTAAAGGACACTAAGATCTCCAAAACAGTGACAAAAGATGGTGCTGAGAATATATTTATCTGCCAAAGCACCAGCTGGATAAATGTGCAAACAACCATTTACAGCTCATAGTTCATTCTTTACTGGAAGCTTGAGAAATTTAGTTTAATTCAATTACTGATGCAACATCTGTTAACATTGTAGAAAGCATGAACATCTTGCAAACAGTAAATTTGATCCTCAATAGGTGCAATAAAAATCTGTTCTTGTAACAGACTCAGTTTAATTGCAGTAAATTACATTTATTAGGAAGGTTGTAGTGTATCTCATAAAGTTAATTTTACAAAAAAGATTAACACCATGTACAACTCATTTTCTCTTTCAAAGAAATGACTTGAAAATCACCCTCTGTTATCTTTTTGAAGGTGAGACCTTCCGCAAGGCAATATTTAGCTTTGACTATGATAGACTGAAATTTTTGCTGAATTGAATGGTGCTTCTCATGTCTTGATTGTCCTATATACGCTACAAACCTTTTTATGCAAACATGTTTTTAACAGGGAATCCCTAGCTTACTTAGTCAACTTATACTTGGTGTAAAAGGTAGGAGCTATTTCTGAAATTCCAATTTCCTACCCTTTCAAAGAAAAAACACGACTGAGATAAACCGAAATGGAAATGTTGAGCCCCGTGAAAAGATTTCTTTTTTTTCTAAACCTTTCAGGTTATAAAACCGTCTTTAGCTGGCACCAAGTCAACGTAAACTACCGACATTTATTTTTTCATAACCTCGCTATATTGAGCAGTACAGTGTTTTATAATATCACTATTATTAGGTAACTGCATGCACTTTTGCCAACAAGGCAACATCTGTCGATACAAACACCTGAAACTTGTAAAATGTTAATTTTATCGTAATAATTTTTCATCAATAAGAAAAATTGTAGAAAATTCTGATGTAAAAATTATTTGTGTTTACAATACAAAACCCAGAGATAATTGTGTTTGAAAACTTGTTTACACTCTGCAAAAAGATGTGATGTAATAATTTGCCTTAGATTTAGATTAGATTTTTAGGTGAAAACCCTCCAGATTTTTAAAATCTACCAAAAATCAGCTAATTATCAGATTTCAATAAAAATTCAGGACTTATTCCTTTATAAATGAATTTATTTATGAAAATGGTATTTTATAAGAAATGTTTATGGAAATCATTTTTTAGTCAAGCAGACCTTTATTTAATTTTATGAAATCTCAATTTGGAAACTAAAAATATAATCACATTTCTATAAAGATAAGTCTCCAGAGAGATTGAATATGGCCTGAATCTGAAAATAAAAACTGTAATAAAACTAAAGTATTGTTCTGTTTGGAAAGGTTTTAGTTACTTTTTTATTAAAATATATTGTAAGCTTTTGGTTTTGAGAAATAATTCTTTCTTTGCTGAAAAATTATTTTTTTAAATATTTATTTTTTTAAATTGAATAAAATTCTTTTAAATGTTTAAAATTTTTTTAATTTAATATGCTCCTTGGAAACTGCTGAAACGTTTTTATTAAATAATAACTGTGTTTTAATAATCGAGAAATGTAACATTTAACAAAATCCAATTCAATTTTTAAATAGAATTCTTTTGTGTATTATTTGTTTTTTGTTAATGGGTATCCAAATGGGTATTTTGTTTGTTTCCTTTTTTTTATACACACACTTTCAGACAAGGTATTTGTCCATTTCTATTTACTTTTATTTTGAAGACCAAATTCAAGAGTGGTTTGCCAATATGATTATAGCTTCAGTTTTCCCTTCTTTTGATTGTCAACAATTCTTATATCAATTGTAATCAACATCATCATTTTAGCATTATGATCGCTACGTACCAAGAAAAGAAAAACTCAAGTTCCAACGCAACTAGAGGTAATGGCTCAGTTTAACCAACTGTTTCTGGAAGAAAGTTATCCCATTGTACTTACCTACTTCTCTGAACAACATGGCCCAAGAATGGCAACTAGAGTTGTACTTGTCTAAATTTCAATATGGTGATTGCGATGAATGTAATAAGAGCTTATGGTAATCACAACCAGCATTATTTTACTGTTACAAATAGAACAACCATCATCAGTATAACAGTATAACAATTATAGATAAAAAGGAATAGTTGTTAGTTCCAGAAAAAAAGAATTGGTTCTTTAACCGGCTCTCTCATTCCGAACACAACTGTCTTGGTTAAGAAGCATATAAAAAAACCTGGAAATTGAGAAGTAGGTAGGTATATGGTAAAAAAATGGTAACGTAAAAATTTTTGCTATAAGTAGCAACTCTACTCTATTTAACTTAAATATAACTTTTACTGTGTTCCATGATAAATAAAATGAGATTTTACAGTTTCCATTCAGAAGTGAGCCTGGGCCCCCCAGTAATAATAAAAATATTGCTAACAGCATATCTTCAGCACATCTCAACACTTTCTCTTTAGTAACTGTCTCTTGGACTGTATTTCTCAATTGCATTTAAAAGTGATTAAAAAGACCTTATATCATATATGCATGAATAGATTTAAAGTATCGGCTCACACTTTTCAATCCATACTACCAATTCAGATGAAGACCAACCTTTCACTTCTCACCAGATCTTACAACTCCCACAAGTTTAGCAGACTCAGGTCAAAGGTTTAATGTCTTATTTGTTACAAAACTGGGTTTAAAACGTTTGACTTCTGCAGTGATGGAAATGGGTTTTGGGAACTAGGTATACAGTAAGGCTGTATCTATGCACACACACACACACATTTCTACCACTGCATAATAATATAAAAGTTGTTAATTAAGTAAAAATGCAATTTTTTTTTTAAATGGATATTTTTAAGTAGGCCTTCGTAGAAAATTTCTTTAAAAAATCTAACTTAAATTGTTCTCTCTATGATGTATAGGTTGGCTTAACAATTGCATAAGGAAAATATCAACGGCAACATAATGATAAATTAGCAGAAAAAAATAAATGTACTAAAAGAAGAACTGAAGGCAGAAATTCTCACATGCAGGGGCTGTAGCCAATATTTTTGCAGAGGTGGCTAAAACAGGTGGCCGACATTACATAATGATGTTGAAAAAGTTAAGTTTGTACTATGATCATTATGCTCATCAGAATTCCAGGGGTGGCTCAGTCCCCCCAGTCAAAATTGAGGGGTTGTTATCACATCTAACCTCCTATATATGCTTATGTTTCAAGGACCACCAGAGATATTGTCAGGGAAGAAATACAAGACAGTTCCAATCAGAGAAATGGTGAGTGAAAAATTAGAGGAGAGCGAGTGTATACAACAAAGAAAGAACAACCGTATAATTCTAAATCTTGTAGAGCCTGAGAAAAACAAAATGGTGAAGAAGAGGATATAAGGAGAATCAACAAAATTATCACATCAAAATTGAAACTAGATAGTAAAATAACAAATGCTCAAACACTTGGTACATACAATAGGGATAAGGTAAGACCAATTAGAGTGAAGCTGGACAAACTAGATGACAAAAAGAAAATACTATCAAGCAGTGCGGCTGTGTGATCTGGACAAAGATGAAAACTACTCCAGAATCTACATCAGACCAGACCTCACAAAAACACAGCTGGAGTCTTCAAAAAACTTATATACAGAATTGTAGAAGAAAAGAACAACGTATCCAACGTATCCAGAAAAAAATAATATTCAAAGGCAAAATTATAGAGGTGGAAGATTAAACAAAATAAACATTACAACACCAACTCCACACAAACTAAAAACCCTATATACAAAATAGCAATAGATGTACCTGACATCATATGCATATCCGAAATTAAACCTAAAAAAAGGTCAAATTCCAATGAAAGAACTAGAAATAAAAGGTTATGATCTGTTCTTAAGTCCTGCATACCACCACAACATAGCAAGAGGCGTATATATCTACTCCAAATCAGATTTAAGTGCTACACCAGTCATAAACAACACCACCAAATTATTTGATGACTCAGTTTAAATAAACATTCCAGGTCCTTGCTATAGTAATCTCCTCATTAGATGCATTTACAGGAGTGGGAGTCCAAACAAATAACACTTGATATTCACCTCCATGAACAATGACCCACTATAAAAAGTATGATGAAGTAATGATAATCGGAGACTTCAACTACCCAACTATTTCATGGAATCCTGCCCCATACATAACATATGAGCATGCTCCAGGCCATCCAGACTTTCTCTTTGTTGAATGCATCAGAGACTCCTATCTGCACCAACATATAGACCAATCTACAAGATACAGAGATGACCAGCAACCAACCATAGATGATCTGATACTAACCACTAATAAGCTTTTAATTGAAGATATAAACTTCAACAGCCATCTGAACTATCTGACCACATCACCTTAAACTTCACCATAGACTTCTGCATTAAGGAATCTACTTCAACCACAAAATAATACCTATAAATATCATAAAACAGATCTTGACAGGGTAACTCTGTTTTCACACAAAAATATAGAGGATGCATACCAAATATTCTTAGATAAATATGAAAAAGTCAAGAGAGAGTGTGTGCCAACACAAGAACACAAAATAAATAAAAACTTCATTAAACCAATTTGGATGAAACATCAAACAGCATCGTCTATAAGGAAGAAACATCAAGCCTAGGCAAAACATCTTAAATCCAAACAATAAGGAAGAATATAGAAAAGAAAGAAATGAAGTTACTCACCAGACAGCGAACAACAAAGATCTTTGAAAAGAAATTAGCCACAGAAATCAAAGATAATAATAAGGCCCTTTGGAAATATGCAGCATGCAGAAGGAAAATTAAGAGAGAAATACCAAATCTCAGGAAGCTAGATGGTACTCTCACAATAAACAACCAAGAGTTGAATGACCAATTTTCCAGTGTTTTTACCAAGGAAGACATTGTAAACATACCAAAATCTTTCAATCTAGAAACAAACACCACCTAGACCTCCATGACTTTCATTGAAGAAACAGCTTAAGCAACTGAGAAGCAGTAGGTCCAGATGATATACACCCATATATCCTGAAAAATCTAGTAAACCATATTGTACAACTTAAGTCTAACAGAAACAGCTTTACCTTATATTTGGAAGAAAGGGAACATAACTGCCTTGTTCAAAAAGGGTGTCAGAAACCTAGACTATCGTCGAATCAGCTTAACGTCCATTATCTGCAAAATACTGGAACGCATTATATCTGAATACATAATTCAACACCTTACAGACAACAACATTTATGACACGAGACAGTATGGCTTCACTAAGAAAAGATCAACTGTCACAAATCTATTAGATGTACTCAACATATGGAGTGAAGCATTATCACACAATATACCAGTGGATGTTATTTATTTAGATCTTTGACAAAGTCCCACACCATATGCTAATCCTTCAAATACAGCATTATAGCATCTAAGGTAGTGTTTTAAAATAGATAGAAAATTTCCTAAGCAATAGAAAACAGTTAGTCATGGTTGGAGGTGGCTCATCACAATAAATCACTGTAACAGCAGGAGTATCACAAGGATTGGTACCTTCATGATATACATCAGTGACCTCTTTAGCATGTTACAAAACTGTGTGTCTCTGTTTGCAGATGATACAAAACTGTTCACCTACCTCCTGGAAGCTGATGCAGCATTCACCAATCTACATAGCACAGATTCAATCCAGAATGACATTAACATAGTTGCACAATGGTCAGAGAGAATACAAATGAGCTTCAACATAGATAAAAAAAACATCAGTATACCATACCTAAACAAACTAATACAATATCTGGAAACAATTACAAATCATATAACTACATATTCCACAACCTAACACAAGTAACTGAAGAAAAGGATCTAAGAGTGATAGTAGATGAGCAGCTAAACTTCAATAAACATATAGAAGAAAAGATCAATAAAGCAAGTCAAATGCTTGGCATAATCCAACGCACATTCAAACACATGGACAATTCTATATTCAAAATGCTTTACAAAACCCTGGTCAGACCACATGTAGAATATGCAAGCATTATCTGGTCTCCCCACATGAAAAAATACCAAGAAAGGTTACAGAGAAGAGCTACCAAACTGATGCCACAACAGACCGACTGAGAATACTACTGCTTCCCACTCTACAATACTGAAGACTGAGAAGTGACCGGATACATATTTACAAAATTAAGTAGACATGCAGTTGAACTGGTATTTGTAAGGGGCCAACTGAAAATCTTGTGGCAATTCATTGAATTTAACATGGTTTAACACAATCAACTGTATACCCCAAGCGTCGCTCAGCTAGTTTACAAAATATTTTCAAAATTGACTAGGGATGCAAAAAAGGAACATTATTCTATGTAATAATACATAAAATTAGGCACTAGGCCATTTATTCGTTCTAAATATCATTATGACTTCAGCCGCAGGAAAGGGTCATGAAATGAATTCAGTGTTTTTGATTTTAACTGTATTTTTCTTTTTAACAAAATGGGGAATCCTGTTTTTTAAGTGGCTTATGAGCTTCCTTGTGTCCTATTATATTTGCATGAATATTTTTTTAGATTTCAGTTCAGCGGTTTAGGTGTACATAGATTTTTAATCAATACACAAGCTTCACTCATTTAATTTTGCTGGCTTGGCTAACGCACAACATGGTAGAAATGGACACAGATACTCACTGTAAGATATGCAAACAGTAAACTCATGCTACAAAAAACACTAAGAACAACAAACAGCGGTCACAATCACAAATATCAAATACACCACCGCCCAGGTATGGAGACAATTTGGTTTCAGCCGAATAAAACACTCACAATTTTTCCCATCCATTTCTTAATGCTTGTCTCTGGCAGAAAACTTATAAGATAAAGGTGGCTGTTTAGCAAATACACCACCGCCCAGGTATTAGAGACAGATTTATAACATCAAAATCCTTTTCATACTGGAACTCCCTTTCAGATAAAACAGTAAATGCTATTTCTATTATTAACGTTTTTAAAAACAACCTATCAAAAAAGAACAGCTTCTCACCACACAAGTATAACATTTTCTAAAATATTCCCACCTTAAATGCCAACCCCTATTACTAGTCAAGTGCATTTATGAAAAAAACCCACCTTACCCCCAAAAACTTGCAACAAAATTTCTTAACGTTTTTTTGTGGTATCAGGTGTGACATACTAAAAGTCTACCACAGTCTGACCACTGGAAAGGTGTTTTTTTTTCAAGATGGCATCCAAGGTGGCCACCAAATCCTTAAAATGCCAATACATTATTCTTCCTAAACAAGTTTTTTCAACAGTATTTTGTAATAACAAGTGGGCTTGATAACATATCAAAAGTCTACCATAGTCTGACCACTGGAAAGATATAATTTTCAAGATGGTATCCAAGTTGACTGCCAAATTAGTTGGCTGCATTTATGAAAATAACCCACCCAAAAAATTGCAACAAAAGTTTTCTCAACGGATTTTTGTAGTATCAGGTATGCTTTATAACATATCAAAAGTCTACTACAGTTTGGCTACTGAAAAGGTGTAATTTTCAAGATGGCGTCCTACTTGCCGTCAAATCATTAAAATTACCATTACTTGTTCATTATTCCCTCTTGTTTTTCCAATGGCTTTTTGTAGTATCAAGTGTGCACAATAACATATCAAAAGTATACCATGATTTGACCACTGGAAAGATGTAATTTTCAAGAAAATGGCCGTCAAATGCTTAAAACTCCTTCAGTATTGATTCTAGACAGGTTTTACTAACAGTTTTCTGGAATACGAGGTGTTCTCAATAACATATTAAAAGTATACTAGTCTGACCACTGGAACAGTGTAATTTTCAAGTGACCACCAAATCCTTACAATGCCCATTTAGTTGAGAGCATTTTTGGAACAGTGTAATTTTTAAGATAAGATGGGCATTTTAAGGCCCTTTTAAGGCCACCTCAGACACCATTTTGAAAATTACACTGTTTCAGTGGTCAAACTGTTGTATACTTTTAGTATGTTATTGAGCACACTTGACACTACTAAAAACTGTTGGAAAAACTTATCTATGATGAATATTGAAGGAGTAATGGACATTTTAAGGACTTGGCAGCAATCTTGAAAATAACACCTTTCCTTTTACTATGTTATTGTGCACACCTAATACTGCAAAAAACGTTGAGAAAACTTTTGTAGCAATATTTGGAGCGTTGAACCATAAACGCATTCAACTGATTGGGCATTTTAAAGAGTTTTAAATAGTAGAGATTCAGGTGATATGTCTTGAAAGCTG
>VCCN01006744.1:314579-324887 GCA_006491835.1 Architeuthis dux | reverse complement strand
TATATTATTTATCCACTGTCTCACAGGCGGGCCAAGTATTTTACGTTCGAATTGTGATTGACAGCAAAACTGACTAATCTACATAATTGTATTTTAAATGACTTGGCATTTCCTCTTATTAATTTCAAAGCTTTCAGCCGACGTAGAAGTTAGTTCCGAAATCACTACCTATACGAAATAAACAAAACAAAACAGAACCAAAAAAGGCGTCTGCACAGAGAGAGAGAGTGTTGCCTGTGCCCGGGGTCAACTGGGAAACGAAGAAAACGGGAAGGCGAGAGCGAAGCCGAGATATGGTTTGCATCATTTGATGACATAAGAAAAGAAATGCAGACTCCAAAATGGGACTGGGATCGTTGTTCATTGATCAAAACGATGTTATCGAGCAGACAAAAAAAAGGACTAGACTTTTTCCATACTAGAATCGGGAATCGTTATAACAGGCGCCCCCAGGACAACCCTTGCTTTCCACTGCCTATATCAGAATCTACGAAAGGTATTGGATCACCACACGGTTCACTGCTAGAGTAAGAAGGCCTACAACAAAGACATTTCTCGTAAGGTATCTTATCAGAAATTTCAGAACAAATACATTTCTCACGAGATATATTGTCAGCAGTTTCAGAACAAATACATTTCTCACGATATATCTTGTCAGCAGTTTCAGAACAAATACATTTCTCACGAAGTATCCTGTCAGCAGTTTCAGAACAAATACATTTCTCACGAGATATCTTGTCAGCAATTGCAGAACAAATACATTTCTCACGAGGTATCTTGTCAGCAGTTTCAGAACAAATGCATTTCTCACTTGTCGGCTGCTCTTAAGTGATAAAGAGGAACTGTTTCTTTTCTATTCTTCCATAATATTTTTGTTTTGATAAATACCTCAATTAAAATAAAGTGTAGACAATACGATAGCACGTTCAATTAGTGTGCTTAACGCTCCCTACACTCTTCCCAGACATTTAATCTGTAATATCCCTTTCTAGCAACGGATCCATCAATGGTTTGTTTCTGTCTTCTCACTAATTTTCTGTGAATGTGGTTCGATTCGTACCTCAATTCTCTAAAGTAATTTCCCTCAAAATTCGATATTGTCCTCCTCATTTTCAGAATGATCCAATAATTGCAATGTTATGTTGCTAACCAGTGCGCTACAGCAAGCCAATACACGTTATTGTGTTTAACAAAACGTTTCGGCTGGATTGCTCTCCAGCTTTTATCAGATGTATGTCGCATCCGATAACATTCAAAGGACCTTCGAGAGGAACCATTTCCATCATAAAATATACTGTTCTAACCTTTATTTGACAAAGCTGCAGCTATTTCTTGAGACGAGACTCAATATGTGACGCTTTGTGGGTTTGGTACCTAGGCTTGCGAACCCCTGCCCCGTCAACTCATTGGATTTTAAAGAGCAGACCAGGCTGTGTGGAGATAAGTGCGGTCCTCAAAAAGTGGATCGTTACAGATAAAGCTGTAAATGATTCATTTGAAGTAATAGTTTACGTCTTCTATTTATTAAATCCGTATTAGATAACATGTATTAATTTGGCAAGAAAGCTTCCAAAGATTAGAGAATACTCTAGAAGTTCAAGGCGTAGAATGTTTGTAAACCTTTCCCATTCATTATCAACAGAATAGCACTCAGCTTTTACATTCATTAGTTTCACTGTATAAAGAAAACCCTGATTTTTCATGAGCAACCGAGAACGTGTCTGCTGCATGATTTCAAAGTGGGCCTTAGTTCGACCGAATCAACCAGGCCTTCGGTCGAACGTTCCATGACAAGGAGTTCGAGATATTGCTCAAATCAGGAAGTGAATGACCACTAGGGCTGGATCAGGACGAATCACGCCAAGTTGTGGAAGCCAGTGCACAGCTGGGGAAATGGTGCAGCAGTTTCATTCTATTCACCGTATCATCCCGAGTCATTTGGCTGCAACTGGTAAAGTCTCTAAATACGGAAGTTTAATGCCGCATTTAGACGCGTACACGTCTTTGATTTCTGTGAAGTGCATGAATACATTGCTGTACATCACTGATGATGAAACGTGGTGCCTGTACATCAATACGACACGCAAAAGAAACTGGAGAAACAAGGGTGCCACAATCGTGGCCATCAAAGTTACATCAGGAAAAGATTATAGTGGTTTACCATTATTCATTTTTTACTAGTATTTCTTTCATCTTTTATCTCCGATCCGCGCTCTTTACTAATGGCCGTTCATAACGTTGCGTTGAAAAGTAACTGAAATTGAGATGAAATAAATACTTGCCAAAAATTAATAATGGTTGACGATGTTTCATCTATCTATATCAGTGTGACTTTTTCTGTTTCTTTGTTTCTCTGTCCGTAATACATAATAAAAGTGAGATAAAAATGTATATTTTGCTGATAAAAATATCACCTACTCATTGAAACAATGGACTCTTCCACTTCACTTACTTCAGTCACTTTTTAATAAAACCTCAGATGAAATTGATAAGACGTAAACATTTATTTACACAATTAACAGCTTTAAAGTAGTGAACTATTAAATCTTAAAGTAAGAGAATGTGAAAAAACCGCTCGAACTCCATAGAAACACGGGTAGATATATTTTTTACCAAGTGCTAAAGCCTCCAGTGTATATATATATATATATATAGTGGATATGGCTAGACAATGTGGAAAAGAAACAATGAGAAAAGCGTGTTACATCTCAAACATGTTTATTATCATGAAGATAAATCTTTATGCATTTCGTCACTGCGAGTGACGTCCTCAGAAGAAAATTGAACATAGTAGAGACGTGCGATCATTCATGTGGTGTGCTGTGAATGAAACGAGATGTGTTTTGTGTATTATGTGCCAGGTGAAGGGGTCACTGTGTGGGTTTAGAAGTGGCGGTGGGGTGTAGATAGCGGCTGTCTTGAAGGCATCAGTATATGGCTTTTGAAGTGGCTGGTGGTTTTAACTTACAAGTATGTAGATAGTGGTAGTCTACTCTGGTTATTTTAGATTGGAGCTGATTTATAGCTATTGTACATATGTGGGTGGGTAGCAACTGGCAGGCACTTGTTTTTATTATTATTTCTGATCCACTCTGCTCCAGTCCTAGTACAGAGTGAATCATCCCCCAGGGTAACAGTGAATCAACATAAGATTGAATGATTCAAAGAAATCACAGAGTGAAACCAACTGCACATTTTTATTAAAGTATTGTTGAATTGTAGACTGTTACAAAAAGTGACCATAACATATTTCAAACATTCATTGGCAAAAGTTAAGCACGCTAAAGGAAACATTTAACACAAAATCACATTCACACAGTCTCAAAAGCAATTTAAGAAAACAAAAGAAAATGATACAAAAGTAAAATTAAAATGCTCTTTTAGTTTCCTAGTAAACTACATGACATGAATTGCAAGGATCATTTTTAACTAAAAGAATTGAATTTTTATCACAGGGAATCAGAATATTTTCTCTCATGTCGACAGAGAATTCATAGTGGCACGCCACTCAGGCTGTTCCCCCTTATTGAATGGGCTTTGGTAAGATGCTAATTATCTGCTCAAACAGAATTTCTGACGGTAAAAAAAAAGAAAGTTATTTATTTTCCATGAAACCTGATCCCAAACCTTATTCCACATTCTATTAATTCTATAATTAAAAAGTACCTCTAAACTTAAATTTTTAACTCTGAATCCATTTTTGGGGAAATATTCCAAAGCTTGGTACAGAGAATCACCAACCGGGGCACAGTGGCTCAGTCCCAGAAGTGATCCACACATACCATCGAGAAAGAAAACCTTACATCTCTCTAAAACGCAAGCACAGTGATTGCAGTTTGGACAAGAAATAATTATAACACAATCTTAATTTCACCTCATATAGCACAATTAGAACATTCTGAATAGTTGTGGCTCCATAATGAAAGTAAGAGTACCTCTGAATATTACCTTTGCCTTAAGATTAGGTTCCTTAGCTTTCACGGCAAGAAAGGTACGTTAATTTTACGAGGCGTTTCAAGTTGTCTACCTTTCAAGATTTTTTCATTAACTTTAAACAACTGGAAAAAGATCTCTCCGCCTCAATATGAATATTTCAATAACATAATTGTATTGAGATTACAATTTGTATTGATATTTCACCAATTTTACAAATAAAATGTTCCGAAACCTTTGTCGTACATATTCCCAAGAAACAAGTTCAAAAGTCACGACTTAAGACGATAAGCTAAGTTGTTAGTGGAAGGGGATGTTTCTATGAACAACTGCCGAGAAGTTTACTAGTAACTTTGCTCGACATAAGTGTATTTGAAGGTTGCCATTTTTTCTTTGAAGTCTAGCTGTAGGTGGCCAGTAGCAAATAAACATCAAACAGTTCGGCTCTTTTATTGTCGACATTGAAAGTTTATATGTATGGCATACAACACTACTAAAAAGAGGATTTTCCGTAGGACTGACAATAAAAATATTGTACAAAACAAGATATTTGTTTATTTTAGATAAGTTTGATTCATTTCTGATAGTCTTAACATGTTTAAAATTCAGCGGAAATACTTTTGTTATATTTCGATCGAAAGGGAAATAAAACCAGTTTTCGAGTGTCTTTAAAAAAAAAATCAGATATCGTGAAAATGATAAATGGTTTGAGAGAAAGAAGATGCAACTGCAGCCATAATCCGATTATTTAAGGGCTCGTTGAAAGTTCAGAGTCCTCGCAATGTGTTGCTGCTACTATGGTATAGAATAGGGAGAGGGGGTGAGTAAAACAAATCTGTAACAGGATTGCCACACTAGATTACACACCATTTTCTCTTTTGTATTGTAAAAAGTAAGTATTGTGTCAGAGACGGGACCGAGAAGGTGTTTCACCCCCATTACTGCTTGAAACAGTTCTCCACATTATGAACTTTTGTGGAGAAGACTTGTGTGACCAATTCCAATGTCCATTTATTTCTCTTTTCTAATCACCTTTAAGCGACACAGCGTTTTCAGATACCAAGATGTTGTTGCCCGACTTCCGCTTTCTACCTGTAACGAGATGATGAGATGCAGTCTACGCTAGTTAATCTTAAGAGTCTTCCTGAATGAAATGTTGAACCTGGCACCACGTGCCACCTACACGGGGGTGGGTCAAAAGCCCCCCCCCCAAATTCGGGAAAAAGTTTCGGGCAAATCAGTATAATTCGGACAGAACCGTGTAAATTTTCGGGCAAATCAAGCCCTTTGCCCCCCCCCCACACACCAAATTCGATCGCAGGGAGTGGGATGAGATTTTTCTGTGTAAGAAGGTGGGGGTGTCTGATTTGAAGATATATGGTGTGTACAGGGATGCATTGCTATCTTGACTATTCTCAAAAGTCTGTAATAGTTTCGGTAGAGAATGGAATCTCCAGGCTACCGGATTCGCCGACTGAGTCTGGATTAAATGTTCTGTTCTAAGAGTAGAAATGGGGAAATGGTATTGCTTGAATGAGTGTCATCGTTAATATTGTCTGGTTTTGAGTGGTCTTTCTTGGGTGGCATTGGACAGAAAGGGTGGGTTGGACAGATTGCTTTCTGTTAATTCTGAAGACGTTTCTTCTTTGATCTTTGGTTGCCGATTTGCTTTCTGTCTGCTTGGTTCAGGGCTTTTCAGATGAGATTTGATCTTAGCAGCAACATTTTACACACACACACACATATATATATATATAGTTAGAAAGAGAATGTTATCAGCTTTCCAACAGTATATGTTCACAATTTGTATCTGTTGGGTTTAAAAGGTTACAGCCCAAGACGCGAAGCTAAGTATTCAGCATTTTACGAAAGTTGGAAGCTGATAAAATGTTCTTTCTAACGATATGTGTGTGTGTGTATCTTCTTCATGAATTAAATCCACAATACATAGATTTTGGCCTATAACGTATACTTGAGATTTCCTTGTAAAATACTGAAACACCTATAGATTAATTACTTTTATGGTAAAATAAAGTGTACTTTTGAATTCCTCATGTCTGAAAAACATGATTTAGCCCATTAAAGTACTCAGATATGTCAACTGGGAGACGATATGAAATTTTGTTTTGTTTTTGTGTGTTGGCGGCCATTTTGTTTTATGCAAATGAGGTAGTTCTTCCCAACTTTTTTCTGAAAGAGGACATCCTAAGGAACATTTTGTGATCCTAAATGTAGGATCATGGAGGGGGTCTGCTGCCCCCCGGCCTACATAGGATCATTTGCAATTCTGGCATATAACATATCTTGAAGCTTCTTACTACAATCAGTAAATCTATTAAATGACGTTTAAACTTCATTTGATAATTTTTCCGGTTATATTTTGTATTGTTCATTATTCTTACCCATCTTCTTGCTACAACATAAGTCTAGAGTGAAGACTGTTTTAAAAGCTACCTTTCCACACCTGACATTTTTTCAGTTGGTCAGCGAAGAAATACGAAGACGAAATAGCATCGAGCGAAGTATTTGACAATGTTTTTCCTCCATCACATTGTGGGGGGGGGGGCGTCATCTTGACACGTAGGCAGAACAGGTTAACTAAAGATATATTAGCGCATGAGCATCTGCTGCCGCTCCCCCCGGGGGGGGGGATATATTCGAAATATATTTTAGCGGCAACCATGTTACCAGCGAAGAATAATACCATTTTTTAAATATGTATACATTAAGATGGATTACATAAAACAATTGTACAGCACCAGTATCCACTGATTATTGACTATAAGGTTCCAACTTTCAAACACCCTCACCCTAGGTGAGAAGGCCTGATCCAGGTGGGTTCGCTGTCCCCCCAACCCATCCAGGTTACGCCCATGTATCAGCGCCTGTTTTTCATTTTGAGATGATGACACCGAGTGTGAAGATCACCCCTTCCATGCCATATTCATTTACTAGATTAGAGACGATGCGGTGACGTCGTACCGAGAAGCAGTTTATGGCTGCTCTTGTTGTCCAAGGCTTCAGCGGTTATGTTTCGGTTAAGCAAACGTAAGTTAAAAAAATAGGAAAACATATTTCTCCTATGGAGTATAAACTGCTTTGACGGAATTTTTTTCCGGATTTTGCTTTTGAGAAAAAGTAACCGTTATAGGGGAAGCAAGTGGATTAACTTTGAAGTGGGTGGATTTACAATGTGTGTGTATAAACTAAAACTGGACCTCTATTTTGTGGCCGTCTTTACGACACCCGATGTTCAATTTACAATGTAGATATCTGCCCTACTTGAATCTTACTTTGTCATATGGCCGCCTGTTTTAGCAGTATATTTACATGGTAAATCGAACCCCCCTACTTTAGAGTCAAGCAAATATGGCTGCCTATTTTAGCATTTGGTTAAGATTCGGTAAATACCAAAATAAAAATAGAAACATTTTTTCGCAAGTAATTTTTTGAATCTTTTCATTAGACCATAGTTTCCCCGAGAACTTTGTCAGTTTTGAAAAGTCTTCATGCCAACTTCCACTTTGAAACATTTTAATAACGGTGACACTAAAAGTTGCACGGATCTACCCGAGAGAGTGTTCCATTTACCATGTACATGTACTGTTAAAATCGGCGGCCATATTTGCGTAGGCAGACACAAAGGGTCTAGTTTAGCAGATATTTACATTGTAAATTTGTCGCAAAGTCGGGCAAAAAGTAAGGGTCTAGTTTTACATAATACTTACATTGTAAATCGATCCCCCACTTTAGAGCCATTTCACACGCCTCTCAAAAACGAAAGATTTCCGGAAAAAACGGTTAGATTCTGTCAAAGCAGTTCATAGGAAAAATATTCTAATTTTACACTTACGTTTGCTTAATAGAATCTTAAGCACTTAAGCCTCTGCTATTATTGCTGCTGCTTTCTTCTTCTGTCCATGGAAACCCCCAGACGATCCTTCTCTACCCTCATTTCTTGTTCATCTCAATGAGGGCTAGGAATGGCTTGGGTGCTCCTGCTCTACACCAGTCACGACAATAGTAGCTGTCGAGGATGAGCCGTCTGAACGCATCCAAAGCTTGCATTGCAAGACCTGCTTTTGTGTGAGGCTGTCTCTTGTTCGACGTTGAGGGAATGTGAAGGTTGTGTCTGCTTTTTATCTCAGTTCGGAAGGCATCTTTCCTTCCTTTGCGAGCTTGTCGTTCTCAATGACTTTTTTTTAATTCGTCGGATTGGCGCTGCAGTGCTTTGGATAGCCTTTCATCCAATGTTTTTTTTATTGTGCTGTCCTCAATTCATGCGTAACGCTAAACAGCCAGAATGAACTCTTTTCATCTCCATTAATCACACTGACGACCGGCAGGTAGTCAGTCGGTTTATTGAGAGGGGGTAGGAGGTCGGTAGGTAAATGGGCCACTGAATATACGGGCTTAAATAAATTCTGTTTCATATTGTGTGTGAAGCAAAACCAGAGATCATCGATTCAACAGACATTAAACTTTTTTTTCAAGCTATGGTCCACATAAAATAGCATCTAACTCCTGTAGTCATCCCATGATATCAAACATGCTCATTTTGCGAATGAACGGCAAATATGACCCAAGTAATTTATGTTAAAAGTTAAATTATCTGCGAATTTCTACTAAAACTATTTTCCTCTATTAATTGTAATGATTCGGGATGAGTTTGAAAAAACTTTGACAATTAGTTGATTTTTAATATTATTTTGCGTGTAGCGTGTCTGAAAACTTCACGAGCTGGAATACAGCAACTATCATCGTGAAAATTGATTTATCAGTCATCACCCCGGTTCTAAATAATCCTTCAAAATATTTTTTTAAATATCCGCTAATTTATCCACATCAGCTTGTGATACAATGAAATTGTTGTTTTTTTTATCTCTCCTTTTCTCAACGTGAGGTCGGTAGTTTTGCCTGTGTCACTACATACCAACTTTGTTTCTTTTTGACGTTTAATATTTTCGGGGTGTGGAGAACAAGAAGCACTCTAAATTCTGTCAACTTTCTATCTTTACCACATTGCCCATTTTTATAATTTTTGTCAAAGTTGCCAAGAACAATAAGAACAATCCTCATCAAAATTAGAGGTATAAACTGATATATAACATTTACATTCCACTACCGTGATTTGAACTCACGACCAACTGATTGCCAGGAGGCTGTCTTACTGAGCTAAATTGACATGTCTTAGATATTAACGAGCATTTATCATACAGACACGCACGGGCTTATTTCATTCTAATAAATAAATACATTTATACAAAAAATATATTTTTTTATAATTTCTTTATTTATTATATATACAATAAAAAAGTTGCCGTAATCATCTTCAGTCGGAATAGAAGTTAGAATGGAGTTTGCAGCAGCCAGGCGTATTATTATAACATTCTTAGGTTTCGAACAGACACGAAGGCATAAACAATTACGCAGATTGTGTGTAAACATTTTAGGTATTTGTGGCGAGGCTCGAGGTCACTTTTGATGGCATATGGGAGGAGAGACCAATTGATCTTCTACCACGACAGTGCACGTGCCCTTTCATCAGCTTTCATCAGAATCCTCCTCAGTCAAGGCGGAAAGGTAACTGTAAAATACTCGATTCGAAGAGTAATTTTCGGTGTAAACTTTATTTTTCATAATAGTGATAATGTTGGACTTATTTTCTACAGAGTGGGAACATTTTTAAATACTATGAAGATCTGGCTGATTTGTAAGCCATATTAAATGAAACTCGTCTTCGTCATTTTTCAAATCAGGTCATGTGATCTTTGATCTGAGATATTTATTTCGAAATTTGGTCAGTTTATTTTGTATTAAGTTTCTACATAAAAAGCGTATGTGCAGGAAAAACAATAACTTATTGTTTTTCACTCATAGAATTATATTTATTCGATGAGGAATCCAAATATGTAGAATTTATTAGGAAGACAATGGAATCCCAACAAAATGGAATGGATATACTAACTGAATTTCACAGCAATATTGTTATCATTTTCCCAAGAATCTTCAGGATTGAATCGTTTTGATTGGTTGCATTCAGCAAATGGAGAAGAAGTGTAGCGTTCGAAGATACTGGGTAGAGGAAGAGCATTATCCTAAACAGACTTCTTGGGCATCACAGATTTTACAAGTATATTTAAATACCAGTTGGGCAGTTCAAAATATAATTTTGCTTGGAATCGAACAGTAACTGTGCAGTTAGTGACTGCCTTAACTGGAGCTCAGCGTCTGTTTCTGTGCCAATGAATACATTCTTTTCTAATTGAATAAGAACAAAATTATCAGAATTATCAACTCAGGTTCGAACTCACCCCCTCGTCGCCAAGCTTAGCAATCATTGCGCTATCACACACTAAATAATTCGACTGAAAA
>VCCN01006744.1:302452-313918 GCA_006491835.1 Architeuthis dux | reverse complement strand
TCCCTGATTTCAAATATACGTATATTACACAAAACCTAGTTCAAATGCTATGTACAAACATAGGGTTTATTGCAAATCATACCATAATACAAAAAGATTGTTTTCTGTTATTCACGAGCTCCATTCTTTTCCTGGAGAACGTCAAGCGATACTCGATTCCATGCCATTTGAAGGCGTTTGTGAAAAATTTCAACCTATGTGCTCTGCGGTATGCCAAGTTCAGTCGAAGCACGACGAGTTGATTTCGGGGGTCGGAAGTCTCTTCACTCACACTGGGTCTACCAGTTCTTTTTTTAGGTCACCAACACTGCCAGTCTCTTTACATTTTGCATACCAACCTTTGATACTCTTAACATCTGGCAGATCTCGTCCATACTCATTTCTGAACCTTCGTTGAGCTGAAAGACGCCATTTTGATACTGGTGATTGCAGCGCCACCTGTACAAAAAAGAAAGAAAATATTCTATTAATTGGTCTACGTAATGCGTAGATTTTAAGATATAGCTGTACATAACCAGGGAAGGACTTTATACCCACCATGTGTGTGTGTGTGTGTATATAGGTAATATTGGATGTATGATACACTTATGCATCAGTATCCTTGTAGACCATCAGACCCCTGTAGAATCTATTCACACACACACACACACACACACACACACGTGTGTGTGTGTGTATGTATGTATCATCATTAACACCCTCATCATCACCAGCAATTATAAATCCACTGCTGGACAAAGACCTTTGCCATCTCCTTCCATGACGACGACCGTGATTGCTCTAAACCCTGGCATACCTTTCTATCTCATCCCCCATCTTGTTTCCGGTCTTTTTCCTATAGGGTTTTCTGTCCCATGAACGTTTTGTTTATCTCTCAGAGTTATCCCTAGCATTGCCATTTCCATATCTCTCTGTGCGATTCTGAGTTTGTTTTCATTTGATTTTGTTAGTTTCCATATTTCGCATCCGTACATCATAGCTGGTATTATGCATTCATTGTACACTTCATGTTTTATGCATATTGGCAAGGTACCTATCAATATGTCTCTATTTATACTAAATAATTTTCAACCGATCGTTATACGTCGTTTTATCTCGCTTTTATGGTATTCCTCTAACTTTACTAGATGACCTAGGCAAATGTATTCCTTAACATCTTCTAAGTCTTCACCCTCTATTCTAATGGTCTTTTTTGAGACTTTATTGTTGAACATTACTTTTCTCTTTGTTCTGTTCGTCTTTAATCCTATTTTTTGGTTTTCCCTATTTGGATCATTTAACATGTTTTGTAACTCATTTGATGTTTCTGATATTAATGAAAGGTCATTAGGTTCAGATATTCTCTGTCTATGTTTACTCCCATTTTCCCCAGTCAGTTTTCCGAAAGGTGTTTTCAAGCAGGCTTGGCCCTAGCCTTTACGGGGCCGTAAGTAGAATTTGATTTGGGAGCCCAAACTACCTTTGAAAAAACCTTCAAGCTCTCTTGTGGGACATTTCAAGCGCTCTTGGGGGCCTTTTAGTGGCCACGGAACCCCAAGCAGCCGCGTAGTACACTTATGTGCGTGGCTGGCTCTGCTTTCAAGGCTCGCTGTAAATAGTCTAGGTGAAATTGTATCCCCTTGTCTTGCTGGTACATTTATATCCACCGCCTAATGATGACAAAAAAAAAACATTTATTTTACTCAACAAATATTTTTCAACATAATCTCCTTAATTCAGTGCTGAATATTAATCATAGATCGAACATAATACAGTGAGAATTTCAGATCAAAATTAAGCTAAAAGCTATAGACCGGGGCTAGTTGGACCCCGGGGTAAGTCGGACCGAAATCTGGCGCATACATGTTGCAGACTGGTGGGGTGACTGCAAAAAAAAAAAAAAACTTGACTTTGATCATTAAAAGTAAACTTGTTGAATATTTTTTCGGATCAGGTTTCGGAGCTAGTGAATGGTATCAGACAGACATGCAGACTGCTGTGAGCAAACCTGTATATCAAAGGTATCGTTGGGAGTGACACTTTTGCTCCATCTTTTGACAGTCACTCCCAAAATAAATATGTTTGTTTCGAGGAAAGTTGATCCCTTTTCCATGGGGCAAGTTGGTCTCTGTTTCTTCTAGTCCTGCAGTGCCAAATATGCCCCCATGTTTTATTTCATTTGCTGATAATTAACAGAGGTGTTCAAATGAACTGTAATGAGGACTTCTGTTTTCTTTTTTTTTCTTTTTCTGCCTCTACCCAAATGTTGTTTTCTTTTCTGGTTGTGTTTGATCACGTATCCTGGTCACAAGGAAATGATGCAGATCTGTTATTCTGAAGTCATAGTCTAATGGAATTTAGTGAAATTCTTTTATTTTCTTTTATTTTTAAAAAGATTTGTTTTGCTGTGCCTACTGAAGAAGTGTCAAATATTCTTATACCCTCTACAAAGATCTTGACACTGTTAACATCACAACTGAACGTTTCTTATTTTCTGGATGTTACTTTTTACAAAAACTGCACTGCACAGAATGGTCTGCTTATTGGAAATGAAGGGACGACTTGCCTTATACCATGGGCCAACTTACCCCGACATGGGGCAAGTTGGTCCCTGTGTCACTCAGTCAGCTATGAGCCAAACTGTGAGTTATGTTACAATAGTTTTGTCATTTATTGATATTACAAATTGAGGCCAGATATTGATGCTCAGTTTAAACCATGAACGGTTTCTCTAACTCTAAAATATTCTCCACACTGCTTTGAATGCAAAAGGGGGTTGACTAGCCCCCATTTCCCCAATGGTAGTAGTGATGTGTGGAAATGAAAGATTGAGAAAAACGTGTGTTACATCTCAAACATATTTATTATCATTAAGATAAGACTTTATGCATTTCAGCATTTTTTCACAGGTGACTTCAGGAGTTTTTGCAATACAGAAAACTGTGAGTGCAGATTGTTACATGTTGAAACATAAACTAAAATGAAAACCAGAAAGCTAGTGTTGGTTGGTTGTGGAGAAAAGGAGAGAGTCAGTATCAGGGAAACCTAGATGTGTGTGAAATATCTTGAGATATCAGTTGGGGGTGGAAAGTGAACTGACATATGACCTTTTCTGTGTTTCGTATCCTAAGTAGATATGTGGAGGGTGTCTAGGTAAAGTTGATTGATATGTCTGTGTTTCTGGCTTTAAGTGGGTGCATGGTTTATATAAATAGGATTTGTTTGTGTCTGGCTTGTGTGATTAGTATGTGAGTGTGTATGTTTGTTTTTGATTTGCGGTATGAAAAGAAAAGTCATAGAAAGAAACTTATTCTATTAAAAATATAACTTATTTCATTACAAAATAAACTTTTGAACTTTTTGTTTTGGCTATATTTAAATTTTGAGCCATTTTGATTTTCTTTTTTTTGAAAACACGTGGACCAATTCATTATGAATAGTAGGATATCTCAGCTAGCGGACATGACAGACAACCAAACATCATACAACCATACAAACATATTCATTTACATATTTGGCTTTTATTTGTTTGTGTCTGGTTTGTGGGTGGATGATACATACATACTAATCTCACAAACCCACAAACCAGACATAAACAACTTTTCTTTGTATTTTTGAAACCTTTTCTTTCTTTCCTGTTCTGATCTTTCCTCATCTTCTCTTCTTTTCTTTTATTTTGAGATTTACTCTAACCAATTTCCTTTCTTTCATCACTTATTTTAAAGCTTCCTTTCTTCCTTATTTTTTCAAATCCTCCATTTTCGACTTTTATCTTTGAGACTTCTCAGATAATGATAGAACCTTTTTAAAAAACATCTGGTCATAGTGTCACACCAAGCTTCTTCCATAAGGAGGTTTTTGTGGCCAACCTCCAGCCACCCCTGAACCAAAACATTCATATCTAGAACTTTCCATTCAAATCAGAATCAGATCTGGACACCTTTGAAGATCAACATGGAGGAAAACAATAATAACTATTGTTACAAATACAGCTGCTTGCATTCTTTTTGCCCTTATAGTAAAGCAATGGTTGTGTATAACAGTTTTCAAACCATCAATAATAAGTTTTACCCTCACTGAATGCACCATAGTCAGAGCCAGCCCCACTCATATGTGAACTGAACGGCTAACTCAGGGCCCTGTGGCCACTAGAAGCCCCCCCCCCTCCAAGAGAACTTGAAATGTTCCAGAAGAGAGCTTGAATATCTTTTCAAAGGCGGTTGGAGGCTCCCAAATCAAATTCTGCTTTATACACATGTATGTTATGTTAAATAAATAAACATGCCTAAGCAAGCACCCAGCAGCCCCCAGCAGCCCCCATTCCGTTTCCGGTCCCAGAAGCAGGACCGGACGTAGGAACAGGGAAGGCGCAGTTCAGCTCAAGCATAGCTCTTATCAACATGTGTTCTTTTGTTTATCCTTTCTTAACACACTTAAACACGATTACGAATCAAAACGCATTCTAATCTAACACAGCTACTACAGATAGAACGACGAAGACGCATAAATACAATAAGAACATTACAGGCCCCATAAAGGGTTGGGCTGAGACTGGCCATAGTTGTAAATTTATGCCAAACTTAAGATAAGTGGAGAAACTAAATACTTACAATCTTCTCTCTGTAAATTGTTTTCCCATTTTCTATTTTCTTCTGTCTATCTTATTTGAAATTTAAAAAAAGATAATTTCAGATTATTACTGGCTGACCACTCAGTAAAGAATCTACATTTCCTTGCATTCAGACCAAACCTCTTGACTTGGCAAGAGATAGTTGCTGAACTAGGCCTCCTTAAATTAGAAATTAATTCAAGCAAGTACTAATCTCTAAAAAAATAACATGGTCATATTTGAAAACAAATGACAACAGCCAGTGCTTAAGTACAGGCAAAAGTCAGGTTATAAATACTGATTTTCAAGGAATGCAGGTTTCTTCCTCACCTGGGGGGAATGTTTGCTATACAATCTTCCTATAACCAAGCAGAAAGTAAATTTGTATATTTGTAAAACCTATGATACATAACTAATATGAATGTCTATTATAGTTAATTCTCTCTAAATGTATAATTATATATACACACACACATACACACATGATGTGTAGATACACCATACAATAAGTTTACATTGTTTCTTATGATATAAGTGTAAAATGCCTGGTAGTAAAAAATGGAAGTTTGGAATAAAGATATGACTAACATCGGTAGTTGCTGCAGAGTGATGGTTAGCAAACCAGTTTCACATACCATTGCTGGTTTGGTGAGTTTAATCCTTACTGAGTGCTCAACTATTGTGGCCTTGTGTCAGACAAAATTGCATACACAACACATATATACTCATATATTCATATATATTAGTGTTTGAGTATATGCATGCATGCACATAGATGTGTAAATATATGTATATCTCTGGACATCATTGTCAGGGGAAATAATTGTACATAGATCTTCCCCAAAGTTGAATCACTTCTACCGTAAGTCCATAGCTTACCCCTCCACAAAATTTCATTGAAATTCATGGAGAACCTTTGAAGATATTGTGTGAAAAGACATGAGCGCATACATAAATGTATAAAAAAAAACAGAAAATATCTTTCAATCAAGAAGAATTCCTGGGTCCTTTAACCACCTCTTCCTTACCCCATTGCCCACCCTTCCACAAAATTTAATTGAAACCCATTCAGTACTTTCGGGGGGTAACGTGTGGACAGACAGAAAGACGGACAGAAAGATGGAAAGACAGATGTGACCGAATACATCTACCTCTCCAACTTTGTTGGCAGATGTAATACTGTTCTGAGGAGGATTTGATTAAAAACTGAAACATCAACAGAATCCAGCAGCAGACAGTTCTTCTTTGTCAGTCAAGTATTATTGATGAGCTACAGGAGTGTTTTTTGTTGAGCTCAGGGGGTTAGGCAGAGGAGATAAATTCATCCTCAATTCATCTAAGGAATCAATTAATTAATCAAAATAATTTAGCCTTCAAATTTGGTATTCCATTTTTATTTGCATCATGTGTAACATTTTCAGTAAATATAAAACCAAAATGAATTAGTCACTCAATAGAAACCGTGATCAAAATAAGAAAAAGGGGTGATCAATGAATAAGTTATTTCTCTCGCCTTTGATCACTATAAAAGTCTGAATTTTCAAAAAACAATCTAAGGAACCAATTTAACATAAACTTACATTGCAAATTGAACTCCCTACTAAAAAGAAAACAACGTTTTTTTCCAGACATAATAAGGAGTAAATGTTTAACCCCTGCTCGCCCCTGGACTATATGTTTTATTTTTTAACAAGTTAAACATAGGATGAGATTTTTCAATTTAGATGGTTACACTTAACCTATTTTTATATAAGAAAATAACCTGAATCAATTCAAAATTACTGTCTATTTTGGCTGATAAGACGGCACTTGAAGCACCAAAAAACACCCTAAAAACTAGTGTCGTCTTATAAACCAGATACAAAAATAGTGACTAAACATTTAACTAAAACCATGATATTCAGACTGAAATTAGGGTCTCGTCTTATCTGAAAGTCACCTTATCCGCCAAAATATATGGGTGTTTCTCTTTGTTAGTTTGATGCTAAATGAATAAAGCAATTTATTTGTGCTGTGATCTTAAAGAATAAAAATAAAATAGAAAATAAAAACCAGTGTAAATCTTTGCCGCTCAAGGTGTACACATTATGTACATACAAAGAAAACTCGAACCGTACTAACTAAATATGGCTGATATTTGTGTCAAAAAGCAGGTAAATGTAAATAATAGCGTTTATTCATGATAACATTTTTTAAAAGTCTTTGTGATAAAACTCTCTTTTCTGTCGATGTTATGACATGTCTGACTCCATGAGAATTTCACACTTGACATATTTACCAAATGGATAAGTTGTCACAACTTATCTGAGCTTTCAGAAGAAGGGCATCTGTTGATAAACTGATTTACTTCTACTTGTTACCAGTAGTAAGTCTTCCTACCCGACCCACCGAAAAAAAAAAGAAGAAAGAATTATGTGTGGCTCAGATTTCTATCTGCGTGTTATTTAAGCTGTAATTAAAAACTAAAAAGATTTAGGTATAATAAGCTCACACCAATTACCAACAGTAGAAAACCATGTAATAAATCAGCAACTACACATAAAATAGTTTCTCATATATACATATATATATATATACAGTGTCACCTGTCGCCTATAAATGAGTACACCCCTACCACTTTTTAATAGAAAGTTAATTGTCTTCTAAAGCAAACATATCAGGATTTTATTATTTCTAGTGGAACATTACACAATCAATTATTTGTTAATTGTATTATTTAACACCAAACCTTACAGCATTGAAAAAATATGAATATGTTGCTGTCCAAAAATGAGTACACCCCTACGAAAAAATATTTTTGGCGACAGAGTTTCAATGTTGTAGAGTTTGGCCATAAATGATAATATACAGATAATATCTGTTTTGATTGTGTAATGTTCCACTAGAAATAATAAAATTCTGCTATGTTTGGTTTATAAGAAAATTAGGGGTGTACTCATTTATGGGCAACACTGTATGTATGATGCACAGTGTCACTTTTTCTGTTTGTTTTGTCCGTGATACATAATGAAAGTAAGATAAAATGTATATTCTGCTGATAAAAGTACCTCTTACCCACCATTTGAAACAATGGACTCCTCCAGTTAAATGAGTTTTTAATAAAACCTCACATGAAATTGATAAGATGTAAATATTTATTTACAATATTAACAGCTCTAAATTATTAAACTATTAAGTCAGAGAATGTGAAGAAACCACTTGAACTCCACAGAAACATGGGTAGATATTTTTACCAGATGCATTACGGACTCCAGTATAAACTTCACATTGTTGTTTGAAATCATAAAATGAATCCCATGTCACAAGGCTTTACAAACCATTTACAGTGGGTACATTTCTCGCTGTGTGCACCATAATATAGCCTTGGGGTCAAGCTGACTCCAACAAATGTTTAAAAAAGATTTCTTTGGACAATTTGGTAAAATTTGAATAATCACCAAAACACTCACAATGTTGTTTGATGGACTTTACAAAAAAGAAAAACAATCTCCGTAAACAATTTCTAAAATGGCTTTATATTAATAATATTAGTTAATAAGTTAAAATGATTTCTTTTTCCTTTCTGATTATGTGATTGACCAAAGTAGTTGGCTAGATCCACATCAAGGGATTAACTCTGAGTGACATCATCAGATTAACCTTCTATTTTTCTCGAAGAAGGATTAAACATCTTTACGGATTTAGCATGACTTATTCTGCAAACCTGGATGGCTATCACACTAAATTTATATATTTATAATTCTCACTGGATATTGGTGAAGTTGGGCAGAAAAACTAATAATTGCCATGATGACTGACACGGGAACACACACACACATTGAAACACTCAAATCATATAAGTGAATGTTGCAAACTGGCTCTGAAAGAATTAAAAAATAGACATAATTGGTTAGGAACCATGTTCTACCAGGAACTGTGCAAATGAATGTCCAAGAGAATAGAAAAAGTAAAATTCTTTGGGACTTTGAAATTCTAATGGATCATCCTATCTGGGCCATGAGACCATATATAGTCATCATAATTTGTGGAATATCAATTGTACCCATCATTATTGGAGTGCTTTGAACAGTCGTGAAAAGCCTTGCAAAAAGACTGGAAAACTTGGAAATCTGATGGAGAAGTGAAACTCTCTATGTGACAATATTACTAAAATCAGCAAAAGTACTTAAGAGAGTGCCTGTGTATTGAGGAGACTTGCTGTCACTTAATCCCCAGTGATAGCTACCAGAAACGACTGGCGTGAAAACTCAAGGAAGAAACTAATTATAATATGTAATATTAAAAAAACAAAGAAAATATCTTATAGTAATGACCTGTAAAATACAAATAGATCTCATAAGTTGGCCTTTTATGGAATTTGCATCATTTTCCATTAACACAAAAACTTTGCTTAAAAAGATGTCAACTAAATCTGATCTTCCTTCTTTTTTTGTTTTCTTTTCTTCATTGTCTTTTTTTCTTAGCCCAATTGTCTCAGCAGCTTATGGCGTATTAAGTCATTCAGAAATTTCAGAAGCTTAAAGGATCAGAGAGGATCTGTCTTCTTACACTAGTTACTGCGTCATAATAACAACAACAGCCGATTTGTTTAGCAATGAAAAATCCCTGACCAATTAACCTCAAGTAATTGAACGTCAGCAAAAACATTTTGTCAAACTCCAAGACAAAGTCAAGAGTTCACTTTGGTTTCCTACCGTAACAAGAACAACAAGAACAATCCTCACCAAAGTTAGGGGTGCTAAACCGATGTGTAAAATCCCCATTCCCCAATTCACGACCTAGAGATCATTAGCCAGGTGTTTTACTGACTGAGCTAAATTCTTAGATATTAACAAAACTTTCTCATACAGATATGCATGGACTTATTACATTCTAATAAATAAATATATAAAAAGTATTTTTATAATTTTTTATTTAGAAGAAGAAAGAAGAAAAATGCCTTTATTTAAGAAAATAACATACATTGAAAACACAAGCACTATAAGGGGAGCGTGTTCTTACCTTAAAGATATTCTTCTGCCCAACTCCCTCCCAAAATATATACAAGTAGTAACAAACTTATTTACTTTAATAATTATTACATATATGTAGAAAAAAAGACACGGAAAACCCTGAAATTATTAAATTTAAGCAAAAGGCAATTAGCTTGAGTATGTGGTATAAAGTCCCCCAATGAAAGAATTAATTTACAAATAGTTTAATGAATAACTCACTTAATCAGAAAAAAGAACGCATCAGGAAGATTTAGGTTATATTAACACTCCAACCAGAATTGAGAAACCAAAAGTGTAAAAAGTACACCATTAAGCATATTTATTATATATACAATACAAAAGTTACAGTAATTATCTTCAGTCGGAATAGGAGTAGAGGTGGGGTCTTACCCTGCAGCAGCCAGGCTTATTTTTCTTTTTCTTGTTTCCGTTTGCATTCATCTTAGTAACTTTTCATGCAGCCATTTCTCACCTTGGTCATATTCACTCAAAGAGTTGAAAGGCACTGATGAATTAGTTCCAGATCATCTTTTAGCAAGCTTGGGGATCTTTTGGTAAGAAGCTGATAAATAAAACTGATCCTACACTTTATTAAAGTCTAAAAAACAGAAAAAAAGAAACACTACAAAACATTTCAAACCATTTTTACTAGTTTTCTCCAAAATCTTTACCCATCCAACAATTTTAAAATGAAAGCAGCTCTGAAAAAATGCTATTCAGTAAATAAAAAAACCAAGACAGCTGCTGATTCTGTTGAGATTTTAATGTTTATTCATTTTATACTCAGAACATTTATGACTGAAAGTCATTCATGTTGTTTACTTATAGAAGTAAATGCATCAAAAAATAATTTTAAAAATGAATGGAATGAAGATGGCGTATAGAAAAGAAAGAAGGTAGAAAATATGTTTTTAGAGTTACTTTCATCCTTTACACCTTATTTGTCAATCCATAAAATTCTTTTCCTCTTAGAATGAGTGAAAAATATCCGTATTGCAGATGAAAAATGTAAGATACTTGCTTATTTCCTGTTTTAGTTTTGCTTTCTCAGCATGATTTATATATGGAGTTGTGTTTATCAATGAATTTGTTATGGTACTGTCTGCACCAGCATTCTCTCATACAGACAGCCTCCTTTTTACTGATTATATAATTAAATTTATTTTTATTTCACAGGTCCTGGAAAATATGCTCCGGTCATGGGCATCCACTGTGTATGTGTGTGCGGGAGCAAACTGGGCATTTGTCCCCCTCCCCACCTGGATCAGGCCTTCTCAACAAGGGTCAGGGGTTTTGAAAGTTGAAATCTTATTGTCAATAATGGATAATGGTGCAGTACAATTGTTTTATGTAACCCCAACTAAATGTTCCCATATAAAATGACTGCATTATTTTTTGCTGGTGCTCACTCCATCGCGTCAACTTAGGGTCAGGTCATGTGTCTCCGTCAGCGGTCAAGTGCACCATCTGACATCTGGATGATACAGAGGGTCATACTTGCTTACACTACAAATGGTGTAGAGTACAGCGCCTTCTCCCCGAGTGGAATTGTGTAACAGGGTTGCCAGTAAGATATATTCTGAATATATCCTTCTGCTCCTCCTAGAAAAGTGGCAGTGGACGTACATGGCTCCAGTATAAACTGTATCAAATAGACCAAATATGAAACTTTTCCCAAAGAAATATTTTCAGTAAGTATGACATGAGATAATCTGGTGCCTGGTGCTAAATTTGAGGGTATCTATTAGCTGTTCATTGGCCATAGGTGTGAATATCTGTGAAAAAGAGAGGGGGTGAGGGTAAAAGAGAGTAGGAATTGCTTGATTATCACAATTAAATTCAAATGTGTAAGCATCTGGAAAAAATTTGGCTTGTGTGTGTGGG
>VCCN01006744.1:26862-42709 GCA_006491835.1 Architeuthis dux | reverse complement strand
TATATAAGTTTATATTTATATAAGTCTTATAGTCTTAAAGCAAAATCTCGGTGGGCCTGTCAGTAGGCCAGTGGATCTTTTTACATTTACCTCTCCTGCATCGTAGCTATATATGAACCGATTTTCCTTCAGTTTTTAGTTGGTACTTACTAGTTTTTTCATGATTCTTTTTTAAATGTCCTTTCCAAGAAAAAGGTGACTTCATGTAACAATGAAATTAAAAGAGATATTGTTCATGTGTAACGAACATTCGAGATGTTTACGCTGTGATAATTGCATTACTGTGAATAGCAACCAATGAAAAAACAAGTCTCAAGTCAACCCGGATAGACTTTCTGAATTGTGAATTTTACTTACGTCAAATGGAATGACGTAGTTAAAACTTTCAAAGGCGCACCTAAAAAGTAACGGTGATTAATATTGTTCAGATTCAACTTATTGAAAATTAACAGTCTCTGCTTGCAAAAGATAAATGACATCTCACGAGTAACAACCTAATAACTCGGTTAGCGCTCTAGATACGTCCCTAGAAATGCAGCGCAAGACGATAACACAGAGTCATTATAACATAGCATAAATAGAGATTAGCCAGCAATCATTTCTAAAATATGTTGTTGAGCTGAGATGGAATTGACTGGTGCTGTTTATCTCATCTGGTAGCTACTTTCTGGAGCCGTGAAATATCACTAGGTGTCGCTAAATGATAAATTATTGTATATTTGTATGTCTATGTGTGTGTGTTTATTCTCATACACATGGCACATTAACCAAAGTGTACAACATTTGTTTTTATTTTACTGTGAAAAAAGTATACAATTTGTATATACAAGTACACATCATAACAATCATATTTACACAATATCTAGGACCTTGAACATTTCCGGTGGTGTAATAAACATCATAATTCTTCTTAAAATCATTTACATCTGCTGATAGCACTACATATTCCGGTAATCTATTCCAAAGTCCCATCACTCTATTGCTAAAGAATAATTTTCTGATATGCAATCTACTTCTGTTTGCTTCTACCGTATATGTGGCCTCTCAGTCCCTTGTACCCCCTTCTATTAAAAAAATACATCAGGGTTTACTACTTCTAAACCATGCATAATCTTAAACATTTCTATTAAGTCTTCCCAATCTCTCCTATTTTCTAACGATGTTAACGCTAACACTTTTAGCCTATCCTCATAACTCATACCGTTTAATTCCGGTACTAACTTAGTTGCTCGTCTCTATATTTAATAACGGTGTGCTTAAAGTGCCATCCGATGATTCACGTGACTATGATATCAAAAACATGTTTGTATGCATTCAACGTCAAGAAGTTAAGAAGGGTGTCAAGAATGTTCTAACAGTTCAGATGAAATGATTGACGCCAGGGAAGATTAGACTGAAGCAGACGACGAAAAGAAAAGTGGCTGGAATTCAATGAAATAAACACTCTTGATATTAAACTGTTTTGAGAAAGGAACGAAAAAGCTGATATAATAGTTATGAACGCTGAAACTGCAAACACCTGAGGAAAATCATTCAAGGAGGCGATCGAGTCGTTAAACATTGGATCACGAAATGTAACAATGCGCGAAGAAAAAGTTATTAAATCATCTTCGGGATTTAATAAATGAATTTTAATAATCCCGATTTTATTTTACTAATTGATTCGATTATTTGTGCTTTCATTTTAAAAAATGACATATTTGTGCATTAATGTCACAGAAACTTTTCCCGTTTTATTATCAGCCTCACATTCAATGAGTGAAGTCAATGAGTGAAATACATTTTCTCCATTTTCCTGATATCGGCGCTGGTTTAAATAATAAAATAACTTATCTGTGTTGTTTAAGTGTCGTGCCAGTAAGTAGATCTCTGGTATATGGGAGTAGTGTCAATGGGTACATCAGGATGTATTTTGGGTGTTGTGTCAATGGGTGTTACTCTAGTTAGATGTGTGGTTATGGCTGTTGTAACAATAAGCATGTGTGTGGGTGTTGTGCCATGGAGTGCATCTGTGTGCTTTTGGTGTTCTGCCAATTTGTTCCGTGTGCTTTGAGTGTTGTGCCAAGAATTGGATCTGTGTTGTGTGGATGTTCTGCCAATGTGTAGATCTGTGTGGTTTCGATTTTGTATTTTGTGTGCAAATATTTCGAACTGACAAGCTGCCTTTCCCGGACTGCGGCCCAACTAACATATCTGAAAAAGAGGCACACGCAACTTGAACTACACTTTCTACAGATTACATGCGCTCTTGTTATGTGAATGTGCACATTCAATTGCATTTCATCTCATACTAATATAGACGTTGAAAGAAGAAGGGAAAACAAGAGGGGGGTCAAATATAAACGATACGAAGGTGAAAAAGTGGATACTAGAAAAAAGAGAGGATGTTTGAGTTTTGAGATGCAGATTCTCAAGGGAAGTGGGCCATTCCCTCTTGTAAGATTGGGCGCAACACAGTCTTCCTATTCCCATTTGGCCTGGTGCCGTTCTAAGTTAAGCTTAGCAAATATCAATAAAAACAATGAATATTTGAGTGAAAGAATTGAGGAAACAAGAAATGTTTTTCGAACAACTAAAAACTCTTTCAGGTCACCCCTCGGTAAAACATATAAAGAAACGAAGGTTGTTTTTTTAACCGAGAGAGAAAATCGATTTGCCTTTGCCAGAAAAACAGAAAGATTTTGAACTCCTTTTATTAAAGTTTCTTTATGCCAGATTTCGTTTCGTCTTACACGCGCCTATTTTCCCTGTAGCCGAGAAAAGAAAGAAAAGACAAAGATTAAACTAAATGGCACCATTGAGCTGTCAATTGCAGAAACACGAGAGGGTCCTTCTTTTTACTAAAAATATGAAAGAACATTCCTGGGGGAAATTGAAAGTTTTATTTTGATCAGGTTATTTTTAACAATTACATTTATTTCATTCTATCGAATTCGTTACACCCGCGTGGACTAGAGTAAGAGACAGATGGTTGAGATGTTTTAGATTTCAAACTCAGTTTTTCATGGATTTAAAAAAATATAGATTAAATGATTTGTTTGCATCACAAACTCTCTGCATGGTTTGCTTCTTATAAGTCTTTAGAATGAATTCTGCTTTGTGTTGATAACGCGTTACATGAAGATTGTTTGCACAGTTCCTAGTGTGTTCTTGTTCCAGCACAATATGTTTACAATCTTTAGTCATGTTTGTACATTTATCAATCGTCTCACTGGTTCATGATTTTCAATGTAGCCGGACTATTTTCTTTTAGTTTTATTGAATGTTTTGCAATTGTCAAGCAGTTTATATCGCGAAAATGTGCACTACTTTAGCGAAGAAATTACTACGACCTCACCCGAAAGGTACCGAAATCGTAGTTTATGAGAGTGATAAATATAGCTATGTAGTGAAGTGAAAGAAAAGAAGGAAAACGTAACTTATAGTCAGCTCACATTATTGTGATGTGATGTGTTTACATCACATCACAATAATGTGAGCTGACTATAAGTTACGTTTTCCTTCTTTTCTTTCACTTGAAGCCAAGTAAATAATAATCCTGATATCCGTAGTTTTCAAAGTACCTTCTGGTAGTTAATCAATTCGTGTTGTTGATAAGATTTGAATTTTTAGATTCTAAATTCTATTAAATAAAAATAATATTCGAAAATCTCTCAGGAATAGAACTGAAATCATAACATTTTGGAGGAAAGACGGAATAAAATAATTTCCTTTTAAGAAATTAAGCCTTTGAGGTTATTGGGAATATTCTGGATTTGAGAAGCAGTCAAAATTTACCTTCAGGATAATCAGATAACATCATTTGTTAACTTGTGCTAAAGTTACACGACGCGTCTTTGTCAGTTAAGTAAATTCGTATTTATTCGAAAATCGATAATTAGAATGACAATATGGATGTTGCTAACAGAAAGTCGCCTTTTTACTCTTTTTTCTTTTACTGTTATTCTTTCTTTATTATCTTAGCCCCATCTCTCCCATATCTCCCATCTGACTTTTTCATGCGTTTTCGGTTATTTGTTTAATTTTCTTCAATCTCATACGATCTCTCTTTTTTCTTTCGATCATCTGCTTCTCCATTTCTGACATTTTCTGTCTAGATCCAGATAAGACCTGTTTCAGTTGCCAGTTGACCTCAAGAACAATGTTCAGAGGAGGCCCTAGGGTGTCGGGCGCCCCGGTCAAGCAGAACTTCGACACCCTCTAAAGTAGTGTATTATCTTATATTATTTTTTTAAAAGACTTCACAGGGGATGTTACTATTCATTTTGTGCTACTATTTACCTTCATCTTAATTGTTGTTTGCTTTGTAACTAAATTTTAAAAAATGGAAAAGGGATTTTCTTATTTTGACTGTTTTAATCTGTTTAATTTATTCCTTTTCCTATTTTTGGATTTATATTTGGAAAGTCCTACAGTCTCAGACACATGACAAGCGTCCCCTAGCAATTGGCGCTCCATGCGACTGCCCCTATAGCCGGTACCTGGGGCCGGTCCTGTTCATGTTCGAATACAGGGGAAAAACACGTTTCAAACACTTTGGTAAACTGCCTGAAAGATATTTAAATGTAACATTTGCTGATATCTTGCTTTTTGTTCAACTTTTTTGACACAATCAAAAATAAGAAGAAAACTGCCGACCTGAGAAAGTTGGGAATTAGGTTCCAGCTCAAGTCTTCAATGTCAGAGTTTTGGT
Organism: Architeuthis dux; assembly: GCA_006491835.1. Classification (NCBI taxonomy): domain Eukaryota; kingdom Metazoa; phylum Mollusca; class Cephalopoda; order Oegopsida; family Architeuthidae; genus Architeuthis; species Architeuthis dux. The sequence goes on along the minus strand of VCCN01006744.1, from coordinate 38,016 downwards.
AAGAAATACATTTCAACATTTACTCCTTAATATGTCTAGAAAGAATTCCCGTATTTAGAAAAGGCACATCAGGTTTGATCCAATTGAAAAGTTCACATCCTGACTTTACACCGGATGACGTCAGTAGTCTCATTCAAAAGTAAACACATTCCACGTGTTATTTTATCTCGACCCAACTTTTATTTTAGCTGAATTGTTCTTAATAAATAAATAGGTAGTTTTAATTTAATCAAAATTTTATTTAATTCAATCAAAATTGTGTATCAAAACTATTTCGCAAGTACTGTTTTGTGCTTTCAATGCTTATGGCAGGAGAAAGTGACTCACTTGATCATTGGACTGATTTTACAGGTAACAGACACCCGCTGTAGACAAAGGTATTGTTATCACTTGATCATTGACTCACTTGATCATTGACTCACTTGATCATTGACTCACTTGATATTGACCCACTTGATCATTGACTCACTTGATCATTGACCCACTTGATCATTGACTCACTTGATATTGACTCACTTGATCATTGACTCACTTGATATTGACACATTTGATCATTGACTCACTTGATATTGACTCACTTGATCATTGACTCACTTGATCATTGACTCACTTGATATTGACTCACTTGATCATTGACTCACTTGATATTGACTCACTTGATCATTGACTCACTTGATATTGACTCACTCGATCATTGACTCACTTTATATTGACTCACTTGATCATTGACTCACTTGATCATTGGACTGATTTTACAGGTAACAGACACCCGCTGTAGACAAATGTATTTTTCAATATATTTAAGTGCTCTAAGTACGCAAAAATAATATTTCTTAATATTTTCTGTATCTGGGCACGCACTTGCATACTTGAAGCAATAGATATAGATGTATTAATCATTGGGGATCAGTTTATCACGAAATACCAATCGAAAACCGATCCCCACTTTATTTCTAGGTTATTTATAGATGTATTAATCATAGAGGGATCAGTTTATTACTTAATAACAATAGAAAACCGACTCCCCACTTCATGTACAGAGATTTTAAAAACAGTCTAAAACCAGCTTTAAGTACGCGAATCTTCTTTCTTTTATATACCATCGTATTCGGACATGTTCTGGTGTTATGTATGGTAAATATGAAAGTTGTAGCTGGTATACACGCTTAGATATGAAAAAAAGAAATAGCGTGACCATTTTAGCGTTACAAAGCCTGGTTTTTATGTAAGGATATGAATAGATTTATTATTCATTGGGGGATCAGTTTATTACTCAATTATTACTTAATAACAATAAAAAACCGACCCCCCACTTTATATCCAGAAACATCTTACGTTAAGATGTATCAATCATGTTTATTACTTAGTAACAATAGAAAACCGATCCCCCTCTTTATTGATCGTCTACTTCATGTACAGAGATTTTTAAAACCTGCTTTAAGTACGCAATTTATTTTATTTTTATACCATGTTATTCAAACATATTTGGGGCGGTTTTTGTGTGAAATATGGAAGGCTTGGCTGGTCTTCACACTTAGTTATGAACAAACATGTTGTGTTACCAATTTAGTGTTACAAAGCAACGGACTCTGGAGTTTATATGTAGAGATATTCTCTAATGATGGTTGGATGCCTTTATCTGATTTGCAACAAGCAACTAAAATGTGTACCAGCAAGCAACTTTTTGTGTCACACAAAAAGTTGCTTGCGATTATGAAATATAATACCTCGTAGAAGAGAAGCGTCGCATATATTTGCGTCAAACGATAAAATGAAATAGATAAATAACAACGCTTGGCTCAGTAAGTTTTCAAATAAATAGCACCTAAAACAATATGCTACACTGAATGGATCCACAACACTTTGATTACCAATTGTGGTGTATCTTTAAGATTAACAGACGGTCAAGAGTACATATGTCGTTAGTAATAATTAATTCTAAACAATTAGGATTCATTAATTATTAATTAACAATATAAATATGTTTGTTCGCGCATATTTAATATCTACGATGTGCATAACAACATTATGATTTTACTATCGTGTTGCCTTACTACCTACAGATCAATGGATGATCCATACTTTCCTACTTGACCATTGGGTGAGAAATACTTTGAGTGTTTTAACAAAACTGTCTCTATAGAAACTATTAAAGCAAACAGCTCCATATTAACTTCCACACAACGCAGTGACTCTATATCATGAACTATCTCACTACCCTTAGATCCTTAATGATTCTTACGGGATGGAAAACGCAATGTTATTCAATCAGAATAATTAAAGTCAAACATTCGACAAGCTTCAAACATACTAGTTGCAATATTAGCTACGCTCTATTATAGTCCAGGAGCATTAGGTCCAAACATTAAAATTAATTCTAAAAAGCTGATTTTTGCAGGATAGTTGCAATATGACACGAGAAACACTATACTAAAAATTCCCTGGAATCCCTATGGAGTTTCCCGAGAAATCCAACATGGCGTCTTTGATGGCCTCCGTATTTAGACAAAATATTGAAATAGTCATAGAATTGCAACCAAACCTGATATGAATACGGTCTGTGGGTCTATTTCTATGTTTTAGAGATTGGGAAATTGATTAAAACCCACCCTGATGTGATATTTTTCCAGGATAGGGTCACAAATTCAACATAGCTTCTAGGATGGCTGCCGTATCTGGTAGTTCAAGAACCTGAGCATAAATACTATAGTCAGCTTTAAGCTGCTTTTTCCGTCAATAGTAGCTAGTAGTAGTGTATAGAATAACATATTGGAGCATTGTGACTGCAGCAACCAAGCTTGTAGGGTAGGTTTCGAGAAATCAACTCAAATTAAAGTGTATTGCAATTCAAATCAAAGTATACTGCATTCAGACTGACAGTTTAGGAGTGTATGTTCTAGCACAACCAGGGCACACTGCATGGGGTCTTACATGAGCTACTATTGTTTTCTGTTGGTTCCAAATGTTGTCTTATGCGCCTCAGATTCTGCCTGAATTGACAGGATGTGCCAATGCGGGTAGAGCCGAGTTAAACAAAGGGTCTAGTGATCGCACGGGGCCTACGTGATGTAAGATGAACGATCGGTCAAGGTCTGGGCTACCATAGCTGAATCTTGCCGTATCCCATACAGCAATAGTGCCTATTAATGATTCAGGTTGTAAAAGCATAGACCCTCGGCCTGTCCCATAATATATTATTGACCTTGTTAGAAGTGGTCTATATTCCTGCTTTTTGTCATACATTGATTCTTTAACCAATTGTTAGTTTAAATGTTTACATCACAGACCATAAGCTTATCCTATTCTAGAGTTTCTCCCATGGGATAAAACTAGAATGGCAACTGATCAATGTATCTTCTGTGGTGAGGTTGTGTCATCAAGTATCAATTAGATGGTCTGTCAACTCTTATAAGTGCTAATATTGAGCGTGAGCATGGGCTTTCTGTTGTATTGGATACTAAGGTTACCCCTTTCTTTGTTCATGAAAAGTGCAAAGTGATTATACCCAGAAGTCAGGTAAAACGACTTTCAAGAGGAAAAGGGGGGGGTGCTTTTCCTCCAAGGGAAGCACATTACGATCAGTTACACCTTCATTCACCAAAGAAGATTGCTTATTCTGTTAAAAAACCATTGATCAAAAAACAAATGAAAAGGGAACCCTACAAGTGAAGTTTCAATCGTTGAGCATTTGCATAATGTTATAAAAAGCAGATGAAAGAAATGATAAGTGGGGCATGGAAGTACAAATGAAAATCCAAGTGGCTCATGATTTAGTGGAAGAAGAAGGAACATCGCCAAGTGTATCCAATTGTTTTACGTAGACCCCAGCCTTGAAAAGGATTCGAATGACATACAGTCTAACAATGCCTGGTCAATTGATTTACACAAAGCCAGAGAATTTGAAGAATTATGTCAGTGTCTGGAAAATAACAGAGAATGTCAGTATTCATCACAAGAAATCACGTCTCTGCACACTGACTCTTTTGGGAGAAGATGGTTTTCAACATCTTAAAAACAAACAAGAAGACCACTTTGAGGACAATCTTATTTAAACTGGAAAGCAATGGAAACATTTTTTATTTAGTTTTAGGGATTCTAATCACAAAATTCTCCGTAAAGAATGGGAATCAGATCAAAAACGTAATGATAAATCCTCCAGTATTGAAATGGTTGCTTCTATTCGAGATTATATCAAAACCAAAGTTTATAACTGATCAGAATACCCAAATATTACTGATCTCAGAGCAATGCAATAGTTCTAGAATCATTGCTGAGTCTATTGCAAGGATTAGCTGATGCCCCTTCCAGAACTGATTGGAAAATAACAGATATTCCCCATAGTATTATATCAGCATTCCGACCAAGATCATTCATTTCTTCAAATATACTCTCCATCACCACATATGTCCATAAGAAGTATGCATCCCGTGAGTTCACAGATATACTCAGTAGTTTGTCATTCTCTGGCAGTTATAAAGGAATTCAAAGATTAAACAATTATTTTTTGGATAGATCAGAACCATTTTATGAAATAAGTGATTTTACAAAGATAATGCTGATTTCAGAGTGGCAACACTGACTGTGCGATATGGCATGTGTCACACCATCAGGATCAGTTGCACAAAAGGTTTTTAAACGTTCAATAGAATTAAAATATGTAGAATTCACAGGATCATATAGGGATATTCCTGTCAAATATTACAAGAAACCCGAAACTTCAGGATTCAAATTGGTAATTATTGGCCGCCCAAACCTAATACAACCATTCTAAAACTGGCGAAATTCACCCTTTGTGACAGCATTGAGGACAACCCATCCTGGAGTAGTTTTATGCAGGCAGCTGTGTAGGGAGAGGATCATGAGAAAAGCAGAATAGTTATCCTTCCTTTTATTAAATTAGACCTATCAAATATCAGCACAATTTACTCTGCACTACATCTTTTATACAGTTGGCTTCTGAGAAATATTATCTTGGATGCTGTTCTGTCACTTTTGACCAACCACTATATATATAAAAGCTACACAGATAGTTGAGTCTTCATCAAATCTCAGTAAACTATTTGTTAGATTGGGTTGCTCCTGGCAGCGTTCTGAATTTGATTGCTGCAAAACAGGTTGTCTGAAATGTTGTGGTTACCGAAAAGCTGGGTTACATTGATATGTTACTGATTAAGATGGTGAGAATTACTGGCCTTTCTCAAGTTTTCACCGTGGAATGCTTCTTAAACCCTAATATAATTCATTGCATCATATTTCCTATTTTCTCAACTGTATGTGTATACCAGAATCATCATGTTGTCTGGTTACCACTGATGGCCATTTCGGGAGCCATATTTGGTTTTTAGTTTTGGAGACTAATCACAAATATGGCCCCAATATAATGGGTTGAAATCGATTGCCCAACCATAGAAATTTACTCCCAAATCAACTTTCTATCTGTTCTGGTTGCAAAGTTATGGCTTTCTTCACTATTTTACCCCGATACGGCTGCCATCTTGGAAGCCATGTTGAATGTGACCATATCCTGCAAAGATATCTCATCAGTGTGAGTTTTAATCAATTATTCAACTTCTAAAACATAGAAATAGACTCCCAAACCATATCCATCTTAGACGCCATATTGGATTTCTCGGGAAGCTCCATTGGGATTCCAGGTGATTTTTAGTATAGTTTTTCTGGTGTCATTCTGCAACTATCCTGCAAAAATCAGCTTGTTAGAATTAATTTTAAAGTTGACTATAGTATTTATGCTAAAGTTCTTGTACTATTAGACCTAACTTTTCCACGACCAAGGCATCGCGACATGTAACACTTCAAGTGACAGAGTCAAACAGAAAAACACGGCAAAGTTGTTTTTTTAAATGTGAGCAGAACATCTTGACTCTGGTATCCGTTCTGACGACTGTACCTCTCCGTAATTATTGGTTTGTTTCAAAGACATTTTTAGAGATCCTATGCTAAATAAGAGTCGATGTAAAACAGTAGATGGCGTAGGGGTCTACTTAATCTACTCCTTTACTTTTCTTTTACTTACACAGAATGAGTGAAAGAAATTCTTACTTTGCGGATATAAGACATTTAAATGATGTCAGCCATCTTGAAAAAGCTGCTAGAGTTGATCTAAATATTCTTTCACGCTGGAATAAACAGAAAATTTAAACAAGATTTGGTACAGGCGGATCGCGTTCAGAAAGAAAGAAAGGAAGAAATGGGTAAGTGGTAGAAAAGAGGTGTAATTAGGGAGGATGAAGCAATGGAAACAGGGGTCGGAAAGGAAGAGGAAAGCATGGAATGGTGTGAAAAAAGAAAGTAAAATACGAAGAAAAGAATGAGACAAAGGAGGGGGGGGGCAAAAGAAAAACAGGAAAGGAGCAAGGGAAAAAGAAAAGAGTGAGAAGAAAAGAGAAACAGGGAAAGCAGCAAAAAGAATTGGGAGAGGAAGATAGAAAATTGAAAGAAAGGTAAGGTGTGAATGAAAAAAATGAAAAAGTGAAAATAAAACAAACAAAAAGAATGAAAATAAAGAAACAAAGAAAGAAAAAGGCAACGAAGAAAGAGACGAAGAAAGAGACGAAATTCAAGATAAATAAGCCAAACGAGAAAGACAAATCATCGTTACGACTAATAGAATGCGGGAGATAAAAGTTTGTTTTTTAAGTCGTCAATTTCTGGTATGCCGCATCACTGTCAAAGGCTTTCGTTTCATAAAACCTTCAGTCTCTAAATGTACTTAAACAGAGTCGTCCAAGAAGCTTTCAGTAAAACTATAAATTGCCGCTACCCACTGCAAGAGAGAGAGGGGGGACGATTCTGGCTCACTAGGGTCAGAACAAGAGACTTTCTCTTTATTTTATGGTGCGTATGTATGTACTTCATTCATTCATTCATTTATAGATATTTACTAAAATTACAGCCAAGTGGGGAAAGCCTTTGTCTTCCTTTCAAATTCTGGTTTATTACTCAGGATCTGACATCAACCACTAGCGCCCGGCGGGGGCGATACCTAACCCGCTCACCCAACAAGCAGACCTGAAAGATAATTATAAGTCAATTGCTCTCATTTTATGTATTTTATATCATTTTATATTTTTATATCATTTTATATTTTTAATATTATTCACGTATCGCCAATTTTTAAATAATTAATTTCTGATTCATATTTTTATCGGGATTTTCTTTACTATTTTCATTTGGTTGCTCATTTGATTTCAATTTATTTTCATTCCCAATTAGTAACCGTCGACGAAAACTGTCACCAAAACTGTCAACATAGGTTTCTTCAGTTTTTAAGTTGGTCAGGCTGGCTATGTATGTATATATGTATGTATGTATGTATCGCGCGTAATGGCCGTACCAATGGACTAGAGGGATGACAATTTAAACATTTACGCATTATTATGTATATAAAAACGTTTAGGGGAGGGGGGCAATTTATAATGTAAGTTTATGCTAAATTGGTCATTTATTTTTTTAATTTTTAAATTCGGACCTTTTTTTAGTGATCACCGCACAACACAAGGCGAGAGAAGTAACTTATTCATTGATCACCCTTTTTAATTATGTTTAATTGATCACCCCCAACATGGCATGCTGCCAAAAGACGTTAGTCACGTGGCGGTTTCTATTGGGTGACTAACCAGATCTGTTTATATTCGACGTCTTCTTTAATTTTGTTATTAACAAATAACTTTGAAGCAACTGCCGTATTAGTGCAGCAATCAGTGTTAAAGTCTCATGAGTTATATTCCTTATAGAGGGTTCATTGAATATGACCCCAGTTGGATTAGACAGTTGTATACTAGACATTCCAATGTGCGTCGTTGTAATTTACGAACAGAATATGAAGAGCGGGAAATAGTACGGGGAAAAGATTATCTACAGTTTTGAATAGTGGCTTTTCTATTAACGAATTTGTTCAGACTTGATAAATAAAACATTACTGTCGTTAGTTTTCTACAACTTTACCAAGCTCAGTATTCTCAGGCATACATAGTTTTGTGTTTTGTCATGCTTCTCTGCTCGATTTTATGACTTAGGTTTTATAATGCTTTAATTATGAGGAAAGGAAACATAAACTTGTCTGTGGCTAAATATTGTTTATGAAAAGCATATTCCAGTCTTGTCAAAACTTTGACCTCCGGCGTTATTTATTGTCATTGAATAGCGAATGTGTTTGTTTTTTTCCTAGTCCGAAAAAATGTTTGATTTATCCTATTTGGTGTCAATAGAGACAATGGTTTTGAGAGTTTAGTACATTGTAGTTTGTTTGGTTCGAAAAATTATACACACACATATTTACTGGGTTTAACTTAGTTTGGCACAAGGCAACAATAGAAGAGCACCCAGTGAGCATCGAAATTTCTACACTAGCAAATAGTTTGCTAGATTAGCTTGCTAAATAATGCGCTACAACAAGCATCCAACAAACATATTCACAGAGAGAGAGAGAGAGAGAGAGAGAGAGAGAGAGAGAGAGAGAGAGAGAGAGAGAGAGAGAGATGAATAGACTGAGATAGATAGATAGATAGATAGATAGATACTATTAGGGGTACCGGAAAGTAGTGTCTTTTTTCAAGGACCTAACCTCAGGTGTTATTTAAAAATTAAATAAATATTCTTCCAGATGAAGTGTTATTCTTCAAATTATAATAGTATTTTCTTTTCCAGGTCTTATCGTACATACTGAGTGCCACAACAATTGAAGAGAGTCATATCCATCATTGTGTGCTCTATGAATTTCGTCTATGTAACAATGCAACAACGGCCACTAAAAGAATTGCAGTGTTTATCCAAATGCCCAAGATGTCTACAAATACCAACGTTGTTTTCACCAAATTTCGATTGGGCAATTTCGACCTTTACGACCTGTTCGGGAAGGTCAGTGGAGCTGGACAACGACCTGCTCCGATCAGTTGTTGAGGCAGATCCTCGTGAAACCATTGAAGAATTATCTTCAACAGATCGGGAAGATCAACAGGCAAGGAGTTTGAAACCCACACGAATTTGCAGTTGAAAACAAAGCCCTACAATCAGAAATCTGCAATATTTTGCGGATCCGACATTGAATTATTACTGGGGTCGAGAAATGGGTTATGTATGTATGTTAACAGAAAACGGATGAACCAATGGCTATCTTCAGATCAGACACCAACATATTGATGACGTCAAACATGGAATATCAAAGCCATTTTCGTTTTATAAAAAGGGGATTGAAAAGTTGGTTTCAAGATGGACAACTGTGTTAAATAATGATTATATAATTGATTAGACTATAAATGTTTCCTAATAAAAGAGGTTTGTATATTCCTAGAATAAAAACGACATTACCTTCCGGTACACCTAATAATATTTAACTTGATATTGATACTGATATTCCACCTTTGGTTGGTTATCACTGGTGAACACAAACCTCATATTTGAGAATTTAAGGCGGATTGGCTTATGATAAAAGAGACTTGCCCAGCATCATTCTCCCTCTGTTATTTCTTTCTGTCTTTGATCGAAATGAGTAAAGATGGAATAGGGTTGAATTAATGCCTTTCCCTCTTTCTTTTTGTGACGTGAAATCAAGAGTTGTCACTGAAATTAGAATTCCCTTTCCGTTTTCATTTTCAGTATCATGTCTGCTAGTGATAAAGTAATTCATTGGACTTAGCCAGCTTTGGTACGAGACTTCAATCCGGGCGATGAATCAACTCACTTGCAATGTTTTCCGAGTTTGGCCTACAAGCTATCGTTCGAACGCTTGGCATTCTATCCTACAAATAAATACATCTTCCTAAGTTCACATTAAATTAACAAATACAAATGGAAGCTTCTTTCTAGGCTGATGTAGCAGTAGTTGATGGAAAACTCTTATTTTCTCTTGAAATAACCTACGTTCTTCCTTTTGCATAAAAAAAGATATTTCGAATCTGTCATATTCTGGCGAAACGTTTTAGAATCTTAAATGTTACGGTTTGTGTACGATTTTTATTTTGTTTATTCAATAAAGGTGAATATTCGTTTGGAAAAGGCGTTGTTTAATGTCCATTTGGGAAATAAATGCTGAAAATAAGGGATCTTCTTCGGAAAATAAGATGATGCATTTACAATTAATTGCAGTGATGAATTCATACAATTACAAAAATCACATTTCAAGATTTGCGCCAGTGAATAGCGTATAGCGCCAATAGACACAAAACGACACGTATAAAAAAGGCAGCCAATATTGTACAATTGACAGAGAAGTATCTATTATTCCATTAACCTATTAGCAGCGACAGGTGGCGAAGTGTTATAGATAAATAATAATAGATAAATATTACTCTTTACCACCTGTTACAGGTAATTGCTTAAGCTCTTATCCATTGCAAGTTATCCATTGCAAGATAGAAATCCTGACTCACAGATAGAACTGAGTTGCCATAAATTCTATTGAGTTAGCCATGGAACTACGATGACTGAATTTTCCGTCATCCGCAGTGAATGGGTTAATATAGAATAGTCTTGTGCAAGATTTGATTTCCTTTAAGCGCATCCACACAAACATCATCTTTTAAGACAGTTTTTTTTTTCAAAATATTAAATTGACGTGTTGTTATTTCAGTGCCCTCCTTTCTGGCTCAATTAAATTCCTAGCATATTTGTTTAACCACGTGAACTAAAAACGAAAATGTTGATTTCTGTGACTGGTTTGTTGTTGGTGTCATCTTGGCAACTTCTTGGCGACTTCTTGGCGACTTCTTGGCGACTTCTTGACAGATGCTGCGAAGCCGAAACTTGTAATTTGAAACCGTCCTGCTGAGTGAGAGTTTGGAGTTTCTTGCATAACAAATTCGCCTTTTGTAGGGCGTTACGTTAGATGAGGTTGGGTTGTGGTTATACAATTAGGAAATATACTTCAAGATATATGTATCAATCTCTAAAGTTTGCTTTGCACCGTTCCAAGTGCGCCAATGATTATGAGCACTACCTTCACTCTAATGTTCTATGGCTTTTGCAGTTCTCGTGCAAGGTCCTGGTATTTGTTCGTCTTCTCATTCTCCTTTAATCTTACTCTCTGATCCGCCACTTTCTTTTCTTCTTTTCTTTTCTTTTCTTTGTTCACTACGATTAAGTCACCGCTTTTCTTTGCCGTGAGTTTTTGGTTTGTACTCGGGTGTTGTTTTTTTT
>VCCN01006739.1:709172-725169 GCA_006491835.1 Architeuthis dux | reverse complement strand
GGGAGTGATTTTTCTTGGAGTGGTCAATGTGTGGGTTTTGGGATGCGTGGCCCTGGGGTGTTAGGAGGTGGCTGCTCTGATGGGGCAGTTTCTAACTCTGCTGGCTAGTGAGATTATCTGTGTTGATAAGAGGTGATTTATAGCTGGTATGCGTTTGTGGGTGTGTGTGTATCACTAAGGTGAGTGTGTAGCAGGGTAGGTGTGTTCTTATATGCGTATGTTGGTGGGTGTCTATTGGTGCGTAGATAAACTGTGTGCATCGTGTGACATGTGTCGGTGTACGTGTGTCACTGAGAGGTGCGTATGTGCCAGGGTAGGTGTGTGCTTGTGCCCGTGGGCTTCTATTGGTATGTGGATGATTGTACTTATATACGTATGTGGGTTGGTGTCTATTGGTGTGTGGATAACTGTGTATGTGTGTGTGGTGTGAATGGGTGTATGTTTATCACTGAGAGGTGTGTGTATAGCAGTGTAGATATATGTTTCTATAAGTATGTGGGTGGGTGTCAGTGTGTTTGACCTGTCTTCTATCCAATACCTTGTGTGTGCATGTGATTGTCTATGACTGCGATTTTATGTTGTGTGAATATGATTTTAATTAATGGTGTTGCTAGTTGGAAGTAACCAGGTCTTTGGTGTATGGTTTTGCCTTCGGTTATGTGCGCAGCCTCGATGCATCGTTGTTTCCTGGGATTGTGTTTATGTTTTATGATGTGGGTATTAAGTAGGTTAAAATTGTGGTTGTGTGTGTATCTGTGAGTGACTAAGGTGTTTAGGTTTTTTTGTCCCCTGTGTTGTTGTATGCCTTTTTTCTGGCGTTGTGTATGAAGAACCGAGGGTAGTGGAGTGAGGAGAACGACTGCATTATGTATTTTTCCTCCTCATCCAGGTATTCCGGGCTGGATATCCTAAAGGCTCTGAGAAAGAAACCTATAATGATGCCTGATTTTATTTTGGGTGTGTGGTGCGAGTAGAAGTGTATGTGGTTGTTTTTGTTGCTAGCTTTGCGGAAGACGCTGAGCTTGATGTTATGCTCAGTCCTATGTAGTAGGGTGTCAAGGAAAGGTAACATGTTCTGTACTTCTTTTTCGTGTGTAAAGTTCATGAATGGTTCTGCTGCGTTGAGTTGGGTGATTAGGCTAGTTAGGTCGGTTTGGCAAATGCATAAAGATTTATCCTCGTGATAATAAATATGTTTGAGATGTAACAAGCTTTTCTCATTCATTTCCTTTTCCACATTGTCTAACCACATCTATCATTCTGTCAGATTCCCTCACATCCATACAACAAACATATATATATATATATATACATGTTAATGTCTTCTTAACACTGTTTATCTCGTTGTTTGCTAAAATTCAAGTTGCATTTATTTCCTGTTAATACTAATAATTGCATCTATTCTATGTAGGTATTTAATGTATTTATTTCTGGTTGTTTGTTAAAAACCAAGTTGCATTCAACTCACTTGGAATGGCCCCAAAAAATAATAAAACAGCAATAACAAACTAAACCAAGAACAAAACAACCAAATAAACAAACAAAATACCCCCAATCAAACTTTTTCCATTTTTAACTTGCCGGCTAAAAATGCTAATCAACTGTAAATGTCTTTATAACTTTGTGGCCTATAAACAGTTGGGAGAGGAACTGGACTCTTAAAAGTCAAAAGTTAAAAAAGTGTAGCAGATTTATCCCCCCGCCCCCGGGTGTGATTTGATCTGAGCTTAAATATGCTCAGGCTGTTACACTTATCCTCTGACGGGGACAGCAGAACCCCATAGTCAGCCCACATCTGCTTCTGTTGGAGTGAATAGGATCTGTGCTTAAAGTTGCAGACAGCCGTTTTGTTCTTATTCTCCTTCAAAGGGTCAGTAGAAGTCTATAGCCAGCTCAGGTATCTACTAATTACAGAATGTTCACGTGTGTTTTAATCATGGGTTAACTTTACTGTCGGAACTTTCCCACAAAGGGGCAGAGGACTCTCATAGCTAGCTCGCATCAGCCAGGAGAAGGAAACTCCTGTCAAACCTACGACCTTGGAGTCTTGCTGCTATCCGTGCCACCTCGATGGACCATAGCACAAAAACCCTTGGTTTAAAGGGTGGGGTCGGCTATGCGCACGTTGCACTTCACCGTAAAACTCCATTGGGCAGACTTTAGAGCTATTCACGTTCAGGCTCCGCCGACCTATGACTGGGGGGAAAAAACGGAAAACCTTATCCCAATCTCAGTTTGTGGAGACAAGTAATTCATTCATTATATATAAAATTATTGAATTTTTAAAGATCATTGTTGATTTTCTTGGCTTTCCTTTTCAGATCAGTCCATTTACCACCCCAAAACGACCGCAACATAACAGTTCTTTATCTCCTGCGACACCATCCTCAAGAAGTTTGTCCAGTAGCTCTAAGCCTAAAATCATGTTTACAGGAGTGACAGATGATAAACTCCAAAAGGTCAGTCAGTCCAAGTCATAATCAATTTTGAGCTGTATGTATTTGATCATACATGCTATCAGTATTTCTAATTAATCTTCTACATTGACCTTTGGTCTAGAGTATGACTGAAACAAGATTTTTTTAAATTCACATTTGGATTAGTATACTGTCTCAATGAATTTACCTTTCACCTGTGTTCTACAGGAATTTATTTTTACCAGTTTTCTTTTCTGGTAGCAAAGTTACTGCGTAATGTTAATTGTCCAAGAAATTGTGAATTGATAGTCTTTGAATTTCTTTGCTTTGAATTTCTTTGATGCAGCATTGTCAATTATTAATAATTTTGGACTAGTAATTCATTCATCTCATGAGATTTGCAATGAAAAGCAACAACAATGAAATTGAAGAAATAATAGTCAAAAATTAATATTAACAATGGTTCATTTTAAGAAATTTTAACACTATTATATTTAATACTACTACTGTAAATAGTAAGAAAACAACATGGCGGCTTTGTGGAGATCAGAGAAGAAAAGAATATAACTAGGCTTATTTGAACGACCTCTACAGGTGAAGCCTTCATGGCCTAATCTGTAAGGCACTGTCATAGTAATATAGGCTCCCGACGATAAGAGATGAGAGTTCAAATCTTGCTGGAGGCTTATTCTAACCAGAAATGATAAAGAACAAATTTTTCATTAAATTCTTTTTAAACTGCATAACGAGTAATAAGTAAGATTATCGTCATAAATAGTTCTGAATGTTTCCTCTCCTTATCGAAGTCTCTCTGTTTTCCTCTCCTTATCGAAGTCTCTCTGTTTTCCTCTCCTTATCGAAGTCTCTCTGTTTTCCTCTCTTTTTAGAAGTCTCTCTGTTTTCCCATATGAAATATAATATCCATTTTTAGATAATGGTAAAATAAGAAAATTGACTAATAGATTCTTTGCCTATACTTTCTACTAATCAAGAGTTGAATTCTCATAACATGAAATTTATTTTGGTGACAATTGGACCTCATCAAATTTCACAAGGCCTAAAAATAACATACAACATGAAATATGACATGACAAATTTAGAACTTTACAATCTTTGCCTGAAATCACTGCAAAGAAAAAAATCCTGGCACATCCTATGGAAACTAATAAAAACACAGGACAATGTATTTGAACATATTTTGACCAACTTGAAACATTGGAGATTTTACACTGACAAAATTCAACCTGGTATTGATAATATAAATAGTTAAAAAAAGTTTTTTAAAAATTTATCTAGGTAATAACTTTTTGTTTTTCTTCTATCTTGTTGGTTTTCATTATCTTTATTTTATATTGTTGTTTTTTTTTGTTTTTTCTAAGATTGTCACTGACCTTGGAGGAAGTGTTGTGACCAGTTTTGATTGCTGTACCCACTTAGTAACAGATAAGGTAAATTTGTCCTCATTCTCTCTCTCACTCTCCTTTTCTCTCTCTATCTGCTATCCAGCTATTCTAGTACAGGCAGGATGCCCACCCCCATTTATAATGCTGGTGTTGGGGTCCAAGAAAGCCAACTGCGTTATGACCGAGCCGAAATAACTACTAAGAGGGTGTGAACGATATTCAAGGACGGGTGAGATAGATGAAAGATAGCAAACATTGTCTATCGTATAAAAAATAAATTAGATTTGAACAAAGGCATTCTTCAATGTTTGTTTTTATTGAATAATACCACCAAAATAACTACAATATATTACAAAGTCTACTAAATTTTGGTATTTAAAAAGAAAATATTTATGTATTTACCTCAATGACTTAAACCAGTGGTTCCCAAACATTTTTGCATTGCGACACCCTTGGTGTATAAGGATTTTTTCACGGCACCCTAAGTAAAAAAAATACTGAACAACTTCGTTTGTGTTCCTGTGGTTAGGTTAGTTAGTAAAAAAAAAAATGAGAAAATAGTTTTATTTATTTATTTTATTTACAATATAAGGGTCCAGTTTAGCTGATATTTACATTGTAAATTGAACATCAGGTGTCGTTAAGACAGACACAAAGTAAGATTCTAGTTTTACATTATACATACACTGTAAATTGATCACCAACTTTAGAGCCAATTCCCTATAAAATATAGCTTCCCTATAAAAATTTACTTTTTCTCAAAAACGAAAAGTTTCCGGAAGAAATGAAGCTCAGGTCCAAAATACAAGAAAAGTATTTTTCATACATTTTTACTTATGTCTGCTTAACTGAATTTTAACTGAAATAACAAAACCTGTAATTTAAATTCATAAAAATGTTATGAATTTATTTCTTTTAATAATCATGATGAGTGGGATGGATGAGTCTGTTGTTCACCAAAAAGTTTTTCAAATCTTGGAATCAAACTGGTGACATTCCTGTTCCAGATCAATTTTTGCACGATACTTGTTATTTTATCACAGCTACAGCCAAAACCCCTGCTTTTCAGAGATAAGTTGTTGTAAATGGAATTAGGATTTGTTGAGCTTTAGCACTTAGCAGAGGATATTCATCTTTCACTGATATCAAAAACTCAGTTAATTCCATGTTGGCAAATTTAACTTTCAATGTATTGTCGCAAAACCGCTCAATGAGATGTTCTTCTTCTGCAGACGTAAAGTCAGATGCAGATTGGGCCCTGAATGGGTCTTGAATACATGTGAATTTCTCCATATATTCTTGAAAATACTTTTGAAACCAGTTGCTAAGCTGAGATAGGTGTTCTTCAAAAAAACGAATTATATGCCCTGAGTGAAATCAACATCATTCAATGTCACAAACTGTTGCAACAATAGGAAACACTTTTTGCCACCACCATTCGTTTCCATAATAATAATTTTTTCCTGAAGGCTGAAATCTTCTCTACCAATTTCAAAATGTGCATGTTGTGTCCTTGCAGGGAGAAATTTAACACATTCAATTTTTCAAAGATATCAGACAAATACATCAATTTGGTTAAAAGATCTGTATCCACAAAGTATTTGGGATACTCATGTCCTTCGTTTTCAATATATGCCTAAAGTCCCTGTTATAATTCAAATGTACGAGACAGTACACTTCCACAAGATAATCATCGCGAGCTGCAGTAGTATAACAAAGATGTGAGTTCAGTTCCCATATTTTCATATAAATCTTTGAAATCGTGCCTTTAATGGCCGACTTTTTATATAGTTGACTGCTTTCACTACACATTCCAGGACCAGATTCACTGGATGACTTAGACGCTTTGATGCAAGTGCTTCCCTATAAATTATACAATGGGTCCACAGTGCATCTAGTGCTTTGCTTCAAATAAGTGCTTGCAACCCACCATAAAATCCGGACATAGAATGACCACCATCTGTACAGATACCAACGCACTTCATCCACTCTAGATTATTTTCATTGATCTTGTATCTATAGTATCTCGAACAAATCTTGAGTCTTTGTACCTGCAGTTATACTTTTGCAAAATAGATCTATAATTTTATCAGCATCAATGAATTGTACATAACAGGTGTGATTGGCATCGTTATTACTGTTGGAGGCCTCATACAGTTGCAACCCGTTTTTTCAATCAATTGTTCATTCAGGTCCTCTGCCATGTGCTGCATTCTGCGACAAATCATATTATCTGATAAAGGCACCTTAGAAAGTAGTTTCCCCCGGCAGATTCACTAATCATATTATTTACTATATCTACAGCAGCTAATAAAATCCGATCTTCTGCTATGGTATGAGGCTTTCTAGCTTTTGCAACTCTGTATGCCACCGTATAGGATGCTAGCAAAGCATTGCTTGGCATTGACGCATGCTTAGAAAAAGTACTTTTCTGTTGTTGTAAATCTTGTAATTTTCTGCTAAAATAGTCACATGTGATGATTTGTTTCTAAGTGGCGTTGCAAATTTACTTGGAAACATACACTTTCAAACACAATAAACACTGCAGTCTCTCTTTATTGTTGATATATGTAGAAGTGAATCCCAAGTCCAAATAACTATTGTCATATTTCCGTCCCTTCCCATCTCCGCCTCTGGTTTGTGTTGTATCATCACTTTCACATTTATTAATGTTTAATAAAAACCTTTCTATTTGTATGAAGGACTACAACCTAAAAAAATGCTTAATTTAAATAAACTTTTTCAATTTATATTAAATTACTCGTATTAATTAAACTTATTATTTTATCAAAACACTTACTTTAACTTAATATCTTGATCACACCACTATTCAGTAGATTCAGTCTTCAATGGAGCCCACAAGGAATCTGCAGTTAATGTTGAACACAGTTTAGAACAATCCGGAATGTAAACCCTGTCTATCGAAAGGAAGCAAACTAGTGTTGAAATTATGAAGAGCCAGTTAGATGGGTTGATCGGAACATGTAACTTTTCTATTGGATTCATGCAAGAACATTTTGTGACAAAGTTGATGTTGCTTGTTTCATAATGTGAGAGGAAATTGAATTTGAAAAAACATTTTTCAATACATAATATGAAGACAAAAATTGTTTCTGTAATGTTACTCAATAGACCCTTTTGCGTGTGCCCGCCACAGATTGGTTACTCTTTTTTAGGCCATGGCAAGGTTGCTGAATTAAAACCTGACTGTGAAGCCAAACAATACATGAGAAGCAACATGCCAGGAGAAAAGAATGGAAAGAGAGAATAAAACAAAAGAATAAGAGATAAAGAGAATGATGGCAGACAGCAGCAAATTAATGGAAGTCAGCAGCCAACTGAAATCTCTGTCAAGTTAATGAGTTTTAAGCTCTTATGGAGATGTATTTGCTATCAGATGTTAGTCGGTTGGGCATAAATTGATGTATGAGTGTATTAAAACTTTTGAATATCCCACCGTGCCCCTGGGAGCTAACCATGGCACCCAATTTGAAAACCTGATTTAACCCTTTCAATCCGTAAGCTGCTGCGCTTTCAGATACCCTGTATTTCCTAGGCCACAACTACTACATACAAAGATCTTTGTTTTTCTAGCAGTTTTTTTACTTCCTATACATCCCTCACTAACTAGTAAATATGCTTATAAGATTTTTTGGACATAGATAATGTATAAACAGTCTTGATTAGAAGTAACTCTTGTTTGAGGACTGCGTTTCCTTGCAGATTTTCTAAGATTTTCCTCTTCAATCGATTGAGAAGTGCTGGCTTTATCTTCATTTCCTATCCTTTCCTTCTCATTTAGAATCTAGAAAAGGGACTTCTTATGACAGTATTGTGTGTAGCATGCATTACTCATATGGTAGTAAAACACTGCTGCATTGTACAGTAATAATGTCATTTCACATTTTTGCTGCTGCCTGGATTTTTTCAGAAATAAACACACTATCATCTTTTTTATTACATACTAGCAATAATATCTAGCGTTACCCAGGAGAAAAATAACTTCAAATACAACAGCTTTAAATCCCTAAAAAAGGAAAAAATAAGTTCCTCCTCTTTTTTGAGGCCTGAAAGGGGAAAAAGTGAAGAAAACAAATCTTCCCCTCAGTCATGTAAAAAAAAAAAAAAAATCTTCCAAAGAATAAATGTGGACAGAATAAATTTTCTAAAGTAACATATTTATGACATCACTGGGGTTTTCACTTGGCTGACACAAACTGGGGGTCTAGTTCAGCATTATAGTCATGTAGTAAATAGAAACTGTAACGAAATAGACCATATCAGGTTACCGGTGGCCAGTGGGTATAGGAATGTGGTCAGATTTGGAATCTGTGTCAAACTGCCTACGTGACCAACTGGGGTATCATGTTATCAGAAAACCGTTGGGAATTTGAAAAGTGGGAGGAGTTATGACCATTAGGTGTATAAAGGCTAGATCAAAAAACAGTAAAGTTAGTTGGCGTAGCAGTAGAAGAAGCAGTAGCAGTCCTTGAAAAGAGACCCACTCCTTTAAACAACGACATGCAACAGAATTTCCGCACCTCGCTGAAATCTGCAGACCAGAAATTGACCGGCGTGGTACGAAAATAAAACTTCATAAAACTCTAAAATCCGGGGATTTTGTCGTCTTTTCTCTCCACACACGTGGGAGTGTTTTCTTTGTGTCCACAAATGAATTTCCCTCCACAGAGAGACATCATCACCATCGGCGTCTGCAGCCCGCGGAGGCGAATTGGACAGAGAGACATCATCATCATCGCAGTCCGCAGCCCGCGGAGGAAAAATGATCGTCTCTGAAAATCTCTAACTCTCTACATCTCTTTCCTTCATGGCAACCTTCTCAGAAACTACTATCTCTCGCTCTAAATCTATCTCACTCAGCAAATCTTTCCCTCGTGGCGGCCGTGATCGTATAGTGGTTAGTACCCCACGTTAGGCTACAAAACCCTACTCTCAAAAAATCCTTAAGATGTCACAAATCACCCTTGATTTCTTTTGCACACTCTAATCCTTCACATTTTAGGGGTACTTTGAATCATTACATCTATCTGCAATGCACTGTTTGGGAGAAGTCACAAACCTTCACAAATATAGGTGTAGATGATGCATGGTTTTCATTTAATTTGTAGTCTTTTGTCACTCTGGACAGTAGTGCAAAATGCTGTGGGAATGGCATCCCCTTACTTTTTTCTGGGAGGGGGAACAGCGTCTCCTCACTATCTATACATTACTAAAATTCTCTATTTGAACAATTCACTGATAAGAAAAATTAACTAGTATATGTCCAAATACTGTACCCATATGGCATAAAATAGTTCTTGAATGAACTCCTTCTTGTTGTCTGTGTTGTTGTTTCAGCCAATCCAACCTTTGGCCTTCCTCAGGTGTAATATAAATTTTAACTTCAAAGGAGAAACCCTTAGCTTTGATGTAGTCAATCTTTTGGCATGATCCCAACGGATGAAGCCATGCTCATACTACGAGACAGGCTGGAAAATGATGGTGACCTGGAGAATCGCACCAGCATCCCCGTTCATAACTTAATGGAGTTGCTAACGTTTTGTGTGCGTATGACCCAATTTCAACTTGGCTTTTCAATTTCGCCAATTATCTCCAATATATATATATATATATATATATGGAATTTTTTGAGGATCTGGCCGTAAGCTCATCAATGCTGAAACCACCACTCTGTGGACGACACATTTTTACTATGGCCCCACTAAGCTGATATACAAGTTTTCTTTGACCACATGAAAAAAGAAAACAACATGCTCACATTTCTAGATGTGCTAGTGACACGCACAAAAAATGGTTTGAGTACACACATGGGCCTCTATCTCAAATTTAATTCAAACCACCCCTTCTGTGTAAAAAAGGGTCTTGTCAGCTGTTTAAAAATCTGAGCAGCTGCCATTAGTAGTAACCCTAAAATAGAGAAAAAGGGATTTTGCCATTAAGGGCAGTGATAGGGAGACAGCCAAGGACAACACAAAAGTTCCAATGCCCCCTTCTCCTATGCTACATATACCTTATATATAGCAGAAAGGATCTGCTCTCGCCATAACATTGAGGTCATTTTCGTCCGCTCACACACTTTGAAACTTACTAAGCAAGGTGAGCCTGATTTGGAACCAAAACTTACAAACAACTCATTTTTACGTTAACCCTTGTAAATGTGGAAAAATCTACACTGGGGAAACAGGCCAACCACTCAAAGTCAGGCTTGAGGAGCACAGAAAAGCCATAATAAAGGGTGAGATAGAAAAATCTGGAATGGCTGACCATGTCTGGTGGGAAAGGCAATCACTTTCCTCTCTGGGAGGAAGTTCAGATTATTGACAGTGAACGCTGTTGGAAACATAAAATCTGAATGTATTAGTCAGACAAGTGCAGAGTTCAACCTGATGTGGCTTCTGCTACTCAAGGTATAGAAACCCAAATCTGGCAAGGATAAAGAAACACCCGAATCCTACGTTAAAATGGTTGCCTCCTTTGATGTTAAAAACAGCTATTATAGCTGAGGAAGGCCGAAGAATGGATCGGCCGAAATGTTGTGTTAACAATACAAACAACAAGGAGTTTAATCGTCCGAAGAACTATTTGAATGTTAATGAGCCTTCTCAAAACTATAGAAAATTGTTTACATTTTATAAGCAATATGTTGTTTTTGTTTAAAAATTTCTCAAATCTTTGGCTATAATGTTGACAAAATCCCAGGAATTGAAAAATGGTGACTTATGGTTGATCTGATTATTTGTTTACATTTTAGATGCAAAAAATATTGAACTTTGGAACTGCTGAACCAATTAGAATGAAAATTGTTATACAGGTTCTTGGGCACCATATTACTGAAAATATATAACGTTTTTTAAGAATTTTATGAAACTAATTGCCATGCTCTCTCTCTATTTCAACCATTTTTTCCTGGGGACCTTTATACTTTTAAGATTTTATTATTGATTTTTTTTAGATTCGTCGAACTGTGAAATTTCTTTGCTGCTTGGCACGTGGTATTCCGATTGTTTCTCCATCGTGGCTAACTAACTGCAAGACAGCCAAGATGTTCATAGGTAAGAAAAATTCATTTGCTTTTTAGATTCCTTTATTAGACAAGGATCAGACTTTTTATGCCTCTTGCTTATACAATAATCTCTCAATGAAAAATATCAATAAATATCCATGTGTGGCATAAATATGTAAACAAAGACAAACAAGGTTAACTGATGTCAGAAGTTGTAATTGGATGAGTCTCCTTTTCTTGTTTTGATCATTGTTTTAGTGAATGATTATCTGATGAAACATACACCTGAGGAAGGCAACAGGGAATGTAGTGATCAAAACAGCAACATCTAAATAATTTATGGAATAATGATATTATTTCCTTACAGAACATTAGACAACACAAGGAATGTCAGAGAGTGCTTTGACTGAAATATTGCAATCAAGACAACAAAGATGAAGATACTAGTCTTGAATAATTTATTGAATAAAGTTAACTGACATTTAGATTCAGATCAACCTTTTGATTCTATTTTTGTCAAACTCCCATCAATGTCTTGAGTTGACTTTGTTTTGTGAGGTTTGATCTTGTAGCGTAAAAAGATTTGAAATTTGAAATCACAACCAACTGATTGTTAGGTGGAACTGTTAGCAACTGATGAGCTAAATTGACAATCTTTCATATCTACGAAAATTTGTCAGAAATATACAAGGGCGTATTTCATTCTAATAATTAGATACAATTACAAATTAACATCTCCCTACCATGATTTAAAATCACCACCAAATGATTGGTAGCTGGCTCTCTTACTGATTGAGCCAAACTGACAAGTCTTACATATCTACAAAATGTATCTTACAGATATCAACGGGCATATTTCATTCTAATAAATAAATGAATACATTTATACTAAAAAAATATATTTTTATAATTTTTCATTCATTATATATACAATATAAAAGTTTTGACCCTGCAGCCAAGCTTGTACAAATTCAAAATCCTCTAAGCCAGAATGAATTAAATGTATCTATTTGTATTGCTGATTTGCTTTACAGTTTCAATTTATTGTTTTTGAAACAAACTTGCCAAAATTCCTTTCCATCATTTAATCAAAAAAGAATAATTTAAAAAATTATTACCTTTGATTCCTGTTGTGAATAAGAATGAAATCTTTACCATAAATAATGGCTTTATTCAACTTGAAATAAGATGTACAAAAATTACACAATCAGTGTTAGTGCTTTTATCCATAGAGTGGACATACTGGATTATTCCATAACTTCCACCTAGGGGAGACAGTTCGACTAAAGCAAGCCAATCCTGTTGGCTGTTAGTGAGTTTGATCTTCATCGGATCTTTCAGTATAAGTATTAAGTAATATATACAACACTCCCCTTTCTTCCCACATCCACCACTTTCTCTGACAATCATCTTGGGTAAATATTACCATTGTTAGTATTATTAGTATAAATGCTGACACAAATGCTGTCCAGTTTTTAAAGCCTTCTAACATGTTTCTTTTTCTCTAGTTTTTCATTCCTATGAACTTCAAATATTTTGAGATTGAAGTGGCTACAGAACCACAGCATCCAGTCACAATGGAAACTATATTGTTTATCATTCCCTTTACATTCATAATTCAAATCCTTCAATTTCTCCAGATCTTTTGTTCAGCATTAATATCAGTTTTTTTAAAATTCTGTAACATTTGCTTTTTATTCTATAATCAAACTGTCACAAATAATTAACTCTTAAATTCATATAAGATCAGCTACCTCTCACTCATACAAAAATTGGCTGAACATGAGTATGTCTCTTTAGATGTTAATTTCTCTTTAAATTATTATCATATTGTTATGAAACTTTAGATAATGTTGACATATGAATGTTTTTGTCAAACTCCAATACAAAGTATGGAGTTGACTTTGTTTTCCTACTGTAACAAGAACGATTCTCACCAAAATTAGGGGTGTAAACCGATCTGTAAAATTGCTATTCTCCTACCGTGATTTGAACTCATGACCAAGTGGTTGGTAGCTGGCTGTCTTACTGACTGAACTAAATTGACCAGTCTTAGATACATTAGATACATACAGATACACACAGACTTATTTCATTCTAATAAATAATTAAATTTATACAACAAAGTATTTAAAAAAAATTTATATATACTTTAGTAAGTTGCAGTAATCATCTTCAGTCAGAATAGTAGTTGGAGTGGAGTTTGACCTTGCAGCAGCCAGTCTTGTACATGTTAGTGTTGTTTTTTTCACATGTTGATATTGTTTGTCTGTTATACCTTGATTATTATGTAATTTGCATAAATTAAATATAATAAATACAATAGTAATAAAATATAAAAGAATAATATATGCCACTGTCGGAATCGCTGGCAGCCAGAAAAAAACCCAGCAAAAATCAATTTTAAAAAAACTCAAGAAAACTGTGGCCGAATACTTTTAGTAGTAGTTGTAATCATGAAAAATAATAATAAATAAATAATATAATAAAAATGTAAATAATAAAGAATATAATATGTCACTGTAGGAATTGCTGACCTTTTCTGAAAGAAAAACCCAGGAAAGGCAAAAATTTATTTTAAAAAACCCCCAGAAGAACACGTCTGAACACTTTTAGTAGTAATTAGTAGTAAACATAAAAAACAATCAGAAATAATATAATATGTCACTGTAGGAATTGTTTCTGAAAGAAAAGCAACAAAAAAAAACTGCCATGAATCGATTGAAAAGAACTCCAGAAAAACACGTGAACACAGTTTAACGGCAGGGCTCTACTGGAAATCTGTAACAATAGTTATTATCAGTACCGAAGAGTTCCCAATCCCTTTACTGTCTGTTTGAAGATAGTTCATATTTTCAAGTGGTTGTGAGCATTGTATGAATAAGCAACTTGAGCATTTATCAGTTGTTCATGAATTTAAGAGTTAAAATTCACATACAGTGAAAAAAACCGGTATCAAAATAAAGAAAAGGTTAATGTGGCAGAATGTACTAATAAACTTATAATTTGTATTTAATGAAATTGTAAGGTCGCTTGCACCTTAAACCATAATTCCTTTGTCTGTATTGGTTGAAAAGGGTGAGGCTCCAAACACCAATAGTAAATTCGGGCGATAACTCAGTTATCCGCCCTTGCTTAACATACACATCTTGCGTAGCAGACGTCACGTGACGATAGTATAAATAGTAGCGAATGGGAAAATACGATCTTTGCTTAACCCTCTGTTTTTCCTAGTGACATCTGCACTAGGCTTTCATTAACACAAAGATATTTAATCCCTTCGTAATTCCCTTAAGCATAGTCTTTGCTTATGCCTTATGCTTCTCCCGTTCAAGGTTAATAAATTTGTTTCTCGCAACACATTTTATTCTCTTTGTCTTCCTACAACTTCGACATGTGCCGACTTTGCTCATAGACGGGGCATTCTGCAAGTGTATCCATTACCTCTTTGTCTCTTTTGATTTGCTTGCGTTAACCACACACGTTCTTCCCAATGCATATCTATACTCGTGATAGATATATTTTGGGTAATTGTTTACAGCCTAGAATACTGGGCTTAAGAAACCAATAAAATAATTCTTTTTTTGCAATTTCTCTACAAATTGAACATTCGGATAATTTAATTGAAAGAAAAAAGGTGAAAAAGTACTTAAATTAAACACAAATGGCTGGTTCAAGTTTCTACAACAGCAGATTGCTAAGTGCTGACCTAAGTATGCATTTAACAGTGTATAGACACTCAACCTCTCCCCATTTGAGAACCACTGCTCTACACCATACCCCACCTCCTTCTCTGCAATGTAATATAATTACTACAGCATCCCCCACCTCCTTCTCACCAATGTAACATAACCTATATTCCACCCCACATTCTTCACCCTAATCTAAGCATCTTCAAATCTACTGTTGTAGGTATATATTAAGGAAGAACAAAGCTTTTAAGTCCCTATGATGAAAATTCTGGAGATGAAGGTTAGGAAGCATCACATAGAGTAGGTAAATAGAAGCACATGAAACTATAATTGTATGTTGTCTTCTTTATTTTTACTTTAGCTGAAATGTTTAAAGGCAATTGCTTATCTAAATTTCAGATCACACTTCTCATCTTATGGCAGATTCTAATACAGAGAAACAATACAAGTTTTCCTTGAAAAATTCTTTGCAACAGGCACGAGCTGGACCGTTGCTTGAAAATTATAAAATACATGTGACCAAATCTGTCAAGCCAAATGTGGACCAAATGAAAGGTAATGGATTTTTCACTTCGTTTGTATCAATGCGCTATTGGTAGTATCTACACAGTGTGCTGCCCGGAGTGATGTTGTCTTTATTTAGTGTATGATGTCATCGTCCAAACCAAATGTATAAAATGCTGCATGGAACATAGTCTCTGCCTTCCAGCTATCCAACAAAAAATACTTTTTTACATGGCTAATCTGAAAGTAACAAAATTAATATCTTTCTGACTTTAGTACATTACAAAAATATATTATTATTGCTTTGAATTCCTTTTAGTTAGTAACATAGATATGTGAAATAACTACTTTTCAGTTTTTCTGATCTTATTAAAAGAACAGACTTGTTTTATCAACCATTATTAATTTTCAACTAGTATTCCTTTCATTTTAATTTTAGTCACTTTTCATCGACTACTTCAGTGAGTAAACTACACAATATTATCTTGATTTATTTTGTTTATTAGACCATTATTAATTTTTGTCTAGTATTTCTTTCATTGTCATTTCAGTTGCTTTTCATTGCACAAAAACATAAAATTAATCAAGACTTTTTAATTGCCAACTAAATTCTTTGCTTTTGAGACAACAGAAAACAAATACAGTAATCAACACTAATTCCGTGGGGGATATGTTCCAAGATCTCTTGCGGATGCCAAAACCAGGGATAGTACCAAACCCTATATATATACTATGCTTTTTCCTACATATATATATATGGTGTATGAAAGGATAAAGGTTATCCGACATAATGATTTTTGGGAAATGACAATGTGGAGACTCAGAATAATTTGCAAGAAATTTATTTAATACCTTAACATGTTTCGACGTATTATGTCATTTTCAAAAGTGTGTGGGGGGGATTGTGTGTGTGTCTGTGTATGGGTGTTATGTGTTGTTAGTGAAAGGTGTTTGCTT
>VCCN01006739.1:693554-704193 GCA_006491835.1 Architeuthis dux | reverse complement strand
AAATGAATAATGCCTAGCTGGCCCAGAGAAAATGCTGATGCACTATAATTATGTACAATAAAAATATCTGATGCAATTTAACACATTTTATTGCAAAAATTCATTTTTTTTCATTGGTGGGCTTAAACTTTTGGGAAGTACTACATTAAGTTAATGTGATTTTTGCTGTGGTGAAATTTAATTTTCTTGGCAAAAGAAACTATTTAAATACAAATGTGGCATAAAAGAAATTTTAAAAGCTTTTTTGTAGAAAAATGCTTTAAAATTGGCTCATTGTTTTATTTAATGTACACTGAAAAGAAGGGTAAGTAACTCTGATTTTATGCTTAAGCCATTTATAAAAAAAAAGAAAGATATTTTTCTTTTTAGTAAGAATTTAATGCAGACCAATATTTCTATCATATTTTTGTGATCAACGTGTATGTGCCAAATTTCAGTAGTTTGGCTGTCGATATTGTCTGGAGATTGCACACAGTCTTTATTTAAGTGATTGTAGAAGGCTGTTATGTATCATACATGGAAGTTGTTGCCCTTAGCTTGCTGGTTATAGATATGCTGCAAAATGGTGACTGCATGACTAAATATGATGTTCCTGTAGTCTTCAATTTAATTTTCACTGTGTATTCAAATTTTCAGAAAAAACAAAAAAAGGAATATCTTTCTTGATCATAAGAGAATTTTTCTTGTCCATTCATTTTCCCAGTGCAAGATAACCCTGATTCCTCTAGATATTGACATGCCCAAACTTGACTCACATTTAAAAATGTGTTTCATGTCAGAGATAGACTCATTGAATGTTTTAAAAAATGTTTTTCTTTTTTCTTCAGAAATCATGGTCAGTTGTAAAGCACAGGTCAGTGTTTTTATTTTTATGAGTGAACATTTCTCCTTAAATAATTTATTTTAAATGTGGTATTAAATTTCAAATTGGCAATAATATCTCATCTTTGTGAGAAAGATTTCATTCTCACCATATTTGTGCTTACGAGGGTGCATGAATAAATCCATAGCCTGACACTTAATTAATAACTAAAATTTTCACTATATAATGTTCGATCTATTATAAATTAAGTACATTGACAAGGAAGGAGATTGTTGAAAATATTTGTGTAAAATAAATGTTTTTTTTTATCCTTAGGCTACAGATTTACTGATATTACAAAAGAAGGCCCCCAAAGTCTTAGTATGTGAAGCTATTCCATTTGCAGCAGGAGAAAGTGCAGATTTACATAAATTAAATATGCAGAAAAGGCTGTTTATTATAATCACAGATAATATTATCATTTATTGTTATCAAAATCAGTCACTTTATTAAAATGAATTAAAAATTCAGTAAAAAACATCAATAAATTTCAAATTAATTTTTGAAATGTGAAGTTATTGATAACAGTGAATTCAGATTCTTCCAATTTTTATATCCTTTGCTTAATGTTATCAGCCTGTTGTTATCTAAAAGACCCTATCCCAAAGTGAACACAATAAGCAGCTTCCTCTGTAATTGAAAATAATTCAACCGCAGTAACAGGAATACCAGAAGACCTAATGATCCTTTAAAAAATCATCAGGGCTTTTATTATTGAAGCCAGACAAAAAAATCATTATCGTTTTTATTATTGTTTAAATTTTATTATCATTGTTGAGTTTTCACACCGTTTGGTGGCTCTCATTGGGGATCAAGTGACAGACAGTCTCCTCAGTATTCGTGTTGATTTTAGTAATGCTGTCATCTGGATGGTTTTAATTCTTCAAATCTTTTGTGAGACTTTTTGGAACTGTTCCAAGTACTTATTAATGTAGTTAGACAAAAACACGTTATTGTGAATGAATAGAATTTTTGTTAAAAAAAATGTAATTTGTTATATTTTGCTAAATTTAAAAGAGTAATTTCTGATAGAAGAGAAGACTGGGTTTTTGTATTGAAAAATCTGAAGAAGATACTTTAATCTCTGGAAGATGCAAACAAAATTAAATCTTGACACAAAATGTCCTGTCACTGGTATCCATGCCATGATGGTTGACCGAGAAGAGTGTGATGAGGCAAAATTGGGCAAAACGCTATTCCATAACTACCTCACCTGCTCAGGTAGTAGCAGCAAAAACCTTGACAGAATTCAATCATATAGAAAGCTAACATACATGAGATTGTATTTTAATTTTAATTTAGATCACTTCTGCATAAATAAATAGTTTATTGCCTTAAACTCTAAGCAAAATCCTTGACACCCCAAATTTAGTAGTATTTAGTCGAAAAACTGGATGAACAATGCTCATGGGGAAAGCCAAATAACACATCAACTGAAACAGTGAGATAAACCAGCAAGATGCATGAATCCAAATAACTTATGGAATTGAAGAGTTCATTGGATATGGATTAATTTTCAACACTATTTACATTTTTTTTTCATCTTTTTACTTTGATTAAATATGCTTCAGTCTCCAGGTTATCATTGAGATATTTGTATTTTTAATTTTGCATATTTAATTGTTTTTTTGTATAACTTTTTCTCGTTGTCTTTTGTAGTACTTGAGGAGGATGCCAAGTGAAGAAGAGGAAAACACAATTGTGATATCTTGCGAGGAGGACCGCACTCTGTGTCAGCCAGCTTTGGATGCTGGCATCCCAATTGTAAATGCTGAGTTCATCCTGACTGGCATCTTGCAGTACGATATCTCTGTCAGTAAATATCCTTTACTCAAAATAATCTTTGTCTTTCAAACAAAATTGAGGGAGAGGCATTTGGTGAACTAGTGTAGTACTCATAAAAAATGATTGGATTATTTATGTATGGATAAAAAATGTATTTAAGTATAAAAGTATTAAATTTCAGCTGAAGAATTTGTTTGTTTGTGGGTCATTCATGACATCCTCAGGGTAGCATGCTGGGTCATTTATGACATTTCTCTGGGAAATCAAGGTTGCTTGTCAGTACTCATTTCCATTCCAAGTCAGGGTAGCATGCTGGTTCATTCATGACATTTCTCTGGGAAATCAAGGTTGCTTGGCAGTACTCATTTCCATTCCAAGTCAGGGTAGCATGCTGGTTCATTCATGACATTTCTCTGGGAAATCAAGGTTGCTTGGCAGTACTCATTTCCATTCCAAGTCAGGGTAGCATGCTGGTTCATTCATGACATTTCTCTGGGAAATCAAGGTTGCTTGGCAGTACTCATTTCCATTCCAAGTCAGCTGAAATTTGATTTGGTTTGCTGATTCTATTCACTGTGCTGTTATCTATTAGGCTAACTCTGCCCCTACACACACACACACAAAGCCACAAAAGCTGCCTACTTCATAGAAAGGGGCTCTTTTATACACATTTCAATTACACTTAATATTCTGCATATATATATATATATATTAGTGTGTGTAACATTTTTAAAAAAATAAAAAATATCTGTTATACCAATAAAAGCAAACATTGACTTTGAAACAGTCCAATTCTACTTTATAATTAAGGAAAATATTTTTAAAATAGTGTTGATTACCTGCCGGATTTTTGTAATAAATTCGAAAAATTTTATTTTATAATATTTGTTTTATATTATCATGGTGTTCTTCCAAAGTAGTCTAAGATTTATAATAAAATTATTCTTGAGAAATTTCATTGTTTTGTTTTACTTTTAAATGGTCAATGGATAAAGAAAGACAAAAATAGACCAAAATAACAAAATTAAATCAACATATGTTTAAGTTTAATTCTTTTTTGCAATATGAAATATAAATATTTTGAGAATAAATATGCAGATTATAAAGTATAACCCAAAATAAAAAATATATCCTTTTGACGAAACGTCTATAGACGAAACATTCATCGTGAAATGTCCAGACATGGTTTCAGCCACATTAAAAAATTGACAATAATTGTAATTATTTTCTGCAGCTCAGCAGAAAATCTGGATGCAGCATCTTGCTAATTCTCCTGTTATTTTAACATTTTTCATTCCTGCTCTAGATTTAAAGTTTTCAAACCACCCCTTGCTGTGAATGTTATATTGTCCACTTTATATTACATTGATAACACGTCCAGAGTATGAGATGATTTAGTTGACAATAAAAGAAATGAAATGACGAGATCAGTTTCTTCATATCGGAACCATGTTAATTTTACCGAATACATAAAGGGATGGTTGCAATTAATTTTTCCGAGTTAATCAAAACTTGCGTAGAACAATGTTAGTGATAGATATGAAAACTGTTTTTATCACAACTATATTTATTTGCAGGCTGATAAAAACAGCATTTTTATCCAAATATTTTGCACATGCCATCTTCTATTATTTCATTTTTAACCTTCTGTTTTCCTTAACCGACTTCACATATCAGATTTTTCACAGCTCCCCCGGAAACAAAAGGAAGCCATCAGAGACAGACAAAGGAAATGCTACTGCAAAAAGACGAAGACGATAGACACTACTGGATATCAACACCTTCATTTTTTTTTTTTTTTAATCACAGAGAATCATTCATTTTCAAGATGGATACAACTATCAATCATGTCTACCTGTGACTGACTAAAAGAGGAGCATTTTTTTTATTTCTCCTTTTCCCTGATGTCATCCCATGCACATTTCTCTATTTCATCATCCATTAGATCTTTATTTTTCCATTTCTTCCTCTCTGCCCCTTTTTCTTCTTCATCCTACTCTCTCCCCGCCCCTTTTCTTTACCATCTACTTTTTCTCTCTCTCTCCCCTGCCAAAAATGTATTTAGACACAGTAAAGTCCTTAATTCCTGTTACACTATTTTAAGCATTTTTTGCTATTATTGCTAAAAAATGTCTTTTTTTAATTCATCGTGGACCTTTTAACTGGAATTTGGACCCCCCCCCCACACACACACACTTAATTGTGAATGTTGAGTAATGTTACAGGTGACTATTCTAATAAACTTGCATTAGTATCCAATCATTCTTCTGGTTTAGTGTAAGTCAGCTAAATCATCCTACCAACAATCAACCACTTTGTATAGATTACTACCATTAGATGTTAATAAGTTCACAAGCAAGATTACTAATTTACTTGAGACAGAAATTATTGCTTACCTATATCTCATTGTGTATACTCCGCAAGGTCATTAGCCCATGTGTCACAGAAATTAAATACCCTATTTGATGATAACCCATTTTTTTCTCCTATCTCTTCATATTCCAGCCCAACGTATCATCCTTCTCATCTCTCTCTGTCTCTCTGTAAATATTTCTTCTGCAAAACTTTGCTTCAAATTGACAGTAACACAATAGGTTGTTTTTTTTTGTTTTTTTTTGTGATGACCAAGTTCCCAATCACAATCCAACAAACACACACCAAAAAAGATCTTTTTTTTCTCCAATCAATTTTAAAAAATAATTATTCTTAAGAATTTATTACATTCCCAGAAATATTTCTGTAAAAAAATAAAACATACAAATAAAAAAAGATTATTTATCTATGTCTGTGCTAAATCCATTGAAATCTCGCTTCACATTGTTCATTGTCCAAAAATGAAGTTACCTCATTTTATTATTATAAAATAGAGAATATTTTTTCTTCTCAATGAGAAAACAGTAATATTGTACTAAGAAGTAGGGATTCAAGCCAACAGCCAGACCAACTATTTTAATCCAGGTTATCTTTTTACAAACTCTACCATGCTGACTGTGGCTGAAGTAATTAAAGTATCACTTATGCAAAGGATGAATGAGTCATGAGCGGCCTGTAAGATTTCAAGAATAAGTAACATGACCGCTGGTCAAGTTGGAGAGAAAGTTTACCACCCCAAAATAATTTGTCTCAACCGAAATACTTATGGATCATTCCATATCAAATCATCTAATATCTTAAGTCCCCATGGGCACCATCTTAGATTTTGAGGAAATTTCAGTAGGTGAGACCTTTTATAGAGAGAATTCAACCCTGAAAATGGTTCAGAAGTTATGACAAATTGAAATTTGCTTAAATTTACATGTCTCGAGCTGCAAGCCTGATTTGCAGAAATAAGGTTGTTAGAAAATTTCATGAAAATAATCCAGTGGAATTTTTATTCTGAGTTGATTTGTCTCTAGAAAAGGTGTCCTGTTGAGATTTCAAGGGTTATAATGCTTTAATTTATTGATACTCGGTTGGAATTCTGAAAAATATTCTCCAAAATGTAGCACTTTCTGTGGCAGTTTGACCTGAGTTAGATATGAGTAGGACTTTTAAAATTTTTAGGAGTGAAATATAATTCAGCAAAATTTGAAACCATTTTTTTCAACTGACTACGTTACTTTTCATGCTTTAAAAAAACCCCATAAAATGCTGGATTTTTACTGTAATGGTCCTATGTTTTGATATCAGAAAAGTATTTAATGTTTTTAAACTCTGTTTCAATGTTTTACACAAGGCAATACATCAATTGAATATAATCCATTTTGTAGGACCCATAACTCCTAACCCACATAGAATAGAGGTAAAATGAAAAATTATTTCAGCTAGATATCTTCTTAAATACCAAAGTTATGAAGTGTCAAATTTGGCAAATCATGCTTGTGGCTCGTGACATGTAAATTTAAGCAAATTTCAATTTGTCATAACCTCCAAACTGTTTGTTCAATCAAGCTGAAATCTTCAGGGTTGAATTTTCTCCATAAAAAGATTTTGATGAAATTTCATTAGGTGATACACCTAATGAAATTTCATCAAAATCTTAGATGGGGCCATTAGGTGAATTTATTTGGAATGACCCTGCACAGGCCAATATTTGGTGGCACGTACCCATAAACTTTTTATATAACCAGCCTGTACCCTGGCTGTAAATTTTTTTAATGTTTTAGGGCCGGCCCGTAATTATTTTTCATGCTTTAGGGTCCGCCCGTTTCCGCAGCTCGTGATTTATTTTGTTTTGAAATGTAACCTACCTGTTTAAGATTGTAGCAGTTTATTTAGATTAATTGGCTATTTTTCGTCGAATTTAGCTCAGCCATTTCCTGCATTTAAAACCATTGTTGATTTTCGGAAGATCATACACATGAATATCTTCTGCTTTTAAGAAGACATTGTTCTTTTCACCATTCTTTTGGCATAGAAATTATTTATATATATATTTATTCATATATATGCATCAAATTGAAACTACATATTTATTTTTTACAAAAAATAAATAAATGGGTAGTTTAATTTGATCAAAAGTGTTGCAGATAACTTGTCTTACGATAGTTTGTTATTCAGTTCAGAGATAACAATCATCACCTCATCTCAGAAGTGAAGCATACTTTTAAAAAGCCGGGGATATCTAAAGTCAAAATTTCTTAGCTCAGCCGTATTCAATTTTTTAAGTCATGTTATATTTCATGTATTGTAATTAAGTAAAATTCCACCTTTTTCTAAAAACATATTCATCGAAAGATTAAATTTCTCATTAATAATAGTTGATGTGACGGAGTTGAAAGAGCGATGCATAGCTGCATACATGAAAAGACCTTTATACGTCAATTGAATCAAGCAAAAACCGAGAGGCATAGCTCAGGTTTATTTACATTTTCAGAAGTGTATTTTCTGCAATCTACACAGACTATTATGACCTGGGCAGCGTACATACCTGGGCAGCGTACATACCCACATGCCACTTCATCATTAGTTTGTTGTGCTGATTTGGAAGGAGTAGTAAGATCTCCAGTTCTATACATCCGATTTTTGCTGGTGCGGCCAAACAGTTGTTTTTCTACCTCCTGGGCATGGGCTACATTTTCTTTGGACCACATACAGGTTTTTTCCAGTCTTTCTTTTATTTGAAGCACATGTTTGTTCGAAGCGACGGTGACCAAATCTTTTCTATTTTCAACTAGCAACCATTCCACAACAGGACTTCTACTGCACTGAAAATTTGTTCTCGGGTCAACTTCACGTATAGATTTTGAAAATGTTATCAACCTAGCTCTAGAAAGCATAATTTTTTCAGAAAAAGATGTCAAAGTGGGCTCCAAATTTTATTGATATTTCTGAGAAGCCCTTTTAAAGTAATCATGACTCAGGCCCTAGCCAACTTTGTGTGCTCTGTCTGGCAAGGAAGAAAGTGATGTCAATGCACTACATAAT
Source organism: Architeuthis dux (assembly GCA_006491835.1). Lineage (NCBI taxonomy): Eukaryota > Metazoa > Mollusca > Cephalopoda > Oegopsida > Architeuthidae > Architeuthis > Architeuthis dux. Next base: position 696,140 of record VCCN01006739.1, on the reverse strand, counting down.
GTTACAATCTGGATCTTTCTAGATCCTGAGATATGAAGTCTCAAAAATGACCCGAATTAGAAAACGACAAAGATGCACCATTTTTAAAGGCAAAAATACTTGGGGTTAGATTTTGAGGTTGGTGTCTTGGTTCTTTCATGTTCTAATCAGTGGTTGAAATGGAGGGGGGATACAGGAATACAGTATATACCTACACAAAACCTTTTCAGAGCAGTAGAAGTTCCTGTTGTGGAATGGTTGCTAGTTGAAAATGGAAAAATAAATTTGGTTGTTATCTAGTGTTCCAGTAATTGTGAGCACAAGTGGAAATTTAATATTCCAAGATTTCAGCAGCTAATGTCCTGACATTTAACTCTTATGATAATGTTTACTGAAACGGGGGGGTGGGGCGAATTCAGTAATTTATTTTTGACAGAATCCATATACATATAAAAATCCATTAACGGTCTCTCTACCCCACTTTTTGATTAGGTACACGTGGTTCTGAAGAAATGTCTTGGCGAAGTTGGTTGAAACAACCAACTTCGCCAAGAGATTTCTTCAGATCTTATAGGTACAATGTGGGTGAAAACGGTGATTGGTGAGAGGAACCTGCCTAGTCAGAGCCCTGTCAGTGGGACAACAAGTCGGGGTTGAACAGGAGCAGTTGTGAACTGAAGACGAAAGGATACATGCCTTGACTATTTTCTCCTTCTTTGAGTGATGCTACAGTCAGTTTGGTATAATAAATGTATATAAAGTCATGTCCATAGGATTGCATGTTGTGTTGTTCTTGGTATTAATATTTATATTTGCATTGGTAAACTAGGGGAAAGATTGTACGACCACTTAATTTTATGTAGTTTCACAGAGTAATAGCTTCTGAAGTTGGATGTTCGAAAAGTGAAGATCATGATGTCATGAAGATCTACAAACTACTGGTGACTATTTTGATTTTCCCAGATCTGGACAACTGAGAAAAACCACCGTACAAACTACTGGTGACTATTTTGATTTTTCCCAGATCTGGCCTCATTGCCTCTTGCATGGATTCTGAAAGATCATCTGGGTATTTGTCCAATAATCTTGTGCATACAAGGTTGGGTTACTCTTCTGTCATGCTTCGATATTGCCACAGAACGCAGAGCAATCTATTGAGTGTTTGTAGTGTCAAACCACTTTGACAATCACCAAATTGATGACAACAAAGAAACATTCTGTTTGAATTCAGATTCAGGCTCATCAGATCGATCACAACAATTATTGGACTTTCTCAGCTGGTTCATCATCATTCTCAATGACAATGAGTCTTGCTCCCTTTTTTATCTTCCCATTCAGATAGGAGATGCGGCTCGATTTTCTTAGCAATCAGTTTCTCTTCATTTAAAATCTGTGGCCATTCCCCTCATAGATCTTCAAGAGGGAATATAGATTTGAGACCTCTACACCCACTGTACATTATTTTCCCAACTTATTTTACTCTATTCTTTATCTTGTTTTTACTCCTTATGTTTTATTTGATTTATTTTATTGTTTTTACTTGACTTTCATAATTTGTGATTATGGATTTTAAATTCCTGTTAGCCCTATTTTTGTTACATATTTTTCCTTATTTTATTTTATTTTATGGTTCCGCTTTCTTCTATTTTATTAATTGTGTTTTTATTTAATATAGTTTAATATAGTCTTCCCAAATATTTCAGTGAAAACACCTTTTGGTGGCAGCACGTTACCGAAATTTCCGATCTTGAATTAAGTTTACCCCTTTCCCTATATGTTATTATTTTTAGTTTTTTTAGTTTAAACTCTTGCATATAATAAAATATAACATATATAGGGCTAACAAGAATTTAAAATCCATAATCACAAATTATGAAAGTCAAGTAAAAACAATAAAATAAACCAAATAAAACATAAAGAGTAAAAACAAGAATAAGATAAAGAATAGAGTAAAATAAGTTGGGAAAATAATGTAGCATGAAAGAGATATGTATAAGTGTGTGTGTGTGTGTGTATATATATGTAAAATAAGTTGAGGAATATACATATAAGATAGATAATGGTGTTGTGGGTCCTGGGATATCCAAAAGAGAAGTTTGTGGAGATAAGGAAATAATAAGTAATAAGGGTAGATCAGATAAAGATAGAAATAGGAATTCAAAGTAATCAGAAGATAGAAAGAATGGCATAGACACAGCAGGGGAGGATACATATCAACACCCCATTAAGACAGAATAAAATGACCAAGAGATAAAATCATTAACAAAGCTAGGCAGCAGATATCCAACAAACAAAAAGGAAAGAGACAGACTGTCTAACATCTTTTGTTTTATGGCTACCTTAGAAGAACCCTGAACAAAACCCAGTCCATTTGGCCACACCCACAAGAAAAAGGAATTGGCTACGAGGATCAACAAATTAAAAGATCGAAAAAAACTTTTTTAGTATAAATTGGAACTCTTAATTAAGGCTATATCCACTTGAATAATCCAGAGAGTGAAACCAGTTGTACAGCTTGAAGATTGTGAATTTCCAGGATGTAACGCTGAACCTAGATACTAAGACATGCGAAACCGAATAATACACCGATATACGTAAATAGGAAAT
>VCCN01006739.1:545490-559611 GCA_006491835.1 Architeuthis dux | reverse complement strand
CTTACAGTGCTTATATTTTTGTATGTTCTTTCTTCTTAAATATAGATGTCTTTATTTCTTCTATGACCTTTGGTATATAGAATGCATTAAATTCTTTTTTTTGCGGGTGGTGCATCTTATACAGTGAAAGTTATGGTAATTTGATGATTTATTATAGGATAGGATATAGGATATTAAAACCAATAAATGAATTACCTTGGTCAACAGTTTTATGTCCTTTATGACTGGTCATATCTGTGTCCACATAGCCAGGGCAGCACTTGAAAATAGATGTAAAAGCATGCATCAAATTGATTTTAATATGCCATCAAATCTAAAAGATCAATAGCCAAATCTTTCTCCAGTAACAATTTCTGGATCATAATCCAAAAAGTATTAAAAAAAGCAGGTTGACCCTCAAAAATCCCAGGAGGCAACATAAAATGGCTAAAGACCAGAGTAAAGATTGATTGAAACACTATAATAAAAACAACAACAAAGATGAGGAGTCTAGATTGTGTCTACCTTCAGGGGATCTCCTGAATGCCTAGAAAAAAAGAAATAACCATTTAGAATTTTGCCTTTTAACCTACTTCTAGGCCAGTAGCTTAATTGCCAGAAATTTTGGCCAACCTAGACATTTTCCTTATTATAGACATGTCATTATTTGAACATACCATATATGGTGATTAGCAGATAAAAATTCCCCAAGAATCCCTCCATGGGAAATGTTTTTTGAGGCCCAAAAGTGGAACCCATTTTTGTGTTCTGAGTGAGACCTAATTTCACATACAGAGGAAAGGTGTACACCTGCACTAAAATCGTGGCAACCAAAAGCACTATTGACTTGGAACTTGGACCACTGCATATCACTATAACAGAAGTTGATTGGTACCATTTGTGTTTTGATCGCGTGACTGGTGTGTATTTTACAGACCACACTGTAAATTATAAGAACAATATCTCAGAAACAACAGGTGTTATGATATTGAAACTTTTACAAGTAATAACCCCTGATAAAAGAAGATAATAGGTGGCAGTATGAATTTTGTCACATATGTATTTTACTGACCAGTCAGTAAATTACCATTTCCATTTTATGGGGCCTTAAGGTATGCTTAATCAGAAAAAAATGTTCTTCAATTTTTTTTAGCAACTGGAAAGGTATAGTTTTCAAAATGGCATCCTACATGGCCACCATATCCTTAAAATACCCATTACACGTTCATTATTCATCCTAGATAAGATTTTTTATCCCCCCCAAATTGCAATAGAAGCTTTCTCAATAGTTGTTGTAGTACCAGGTGTGCTTAATAACATACTAAAAGTCTACCACAGTCTGACTGCTGGAAAGGTATAATTTCCAAGATGGCTGCCAAATCATTAAAATGCTCACTACTCCTTTATTAGTTATCCTAGACAAGTTCTCACAATGTTTTTTTGTAGTATCAGGTGTGCTCAATAACATATCAAAAGTCTACCCCAGTCTGATCACTGGGCTGCATTCAATTCACTTGCCTCAGGTAGTAGACAGCAGACAGAAACAGATGTCCACCACTCATAAGAACATTGCCAACAGATCAAGATTTACTGTTTAAAATGTTAAAGCTTGCTATGAGTGCTGTTGGTGAATAGAGGAGAATCATTACGAGAGTACTGTGAAGATAAGAAATTCTACTGGAACTATGAATTGTCTAGTGCTGCACATGGGTGAGCTCCATGTTGTTTTTGCAGTGTTACATCTGCTTAGAAAGTACATTGAGGGTTCAGGACTGGATCAAATATGGGTAGAGCAATCTACAAACCATTGACAATAAGACAACTGTTTTGTGGGAAGCATTACAAAAGAGGTATCGGAGCTTATCAAATGAACTTGCTTGCCCTTGCAAATAAGGTTGCATGAGATAAACTTCTGCAGATGATCAGAGAATTTAGTGATGTTATATTGCTGTCCAAAACAGAAATGGCGTTCCTGATGTGTTCAAAAGAGCAGTGAAAAAACTTGACAACTCAAGAGCATTAGAACTGATTCAAAGCTTGGTAAATTTCTATATAGACATGCGTCAGATATGAGATTCGTTAGAACTTCCAGAGTAGGCAATTCCAGCTTGCATTTGGCGAGTGCAGAAGAGCTTATCAAGTATTTCTTTGCTCTCAATCTTTAAATATATGCTAGTTTGACACCCTACTATGTGGCAGATATGTACAAACTGAAAACAGTAAACCTTTCAACATGAACAGCAATAAATAACAGATATATGCCTGTATTCAAATCTAATATATTGGTTTGTTGAATAGGAGTCAACCATGCTCTAGAACATGAAATTCGTCACTTGAAAGGTGTTGGTGTTACTGGTATCACACAAACTACACCAGAGATATCTCGAATGATCAACCAATTTTGGAGAAAGGACAGATCAAATGAAAAGAAGCAAAAAAATACAAAAGTATTACCAGCTGTATGACATTGTAGCAAGTCATCTTCAAAGAATTGTACAGAAAATGAAAGATATTTTGAATCATGCTGGAAATCCATTTGGCCAAGAATTCTGTGGTTTGGCTAATATATATTCCAATGCTGTATTACAAGGTGATACTGAAGTTGACATACCTGAGCGTAGTTCAAAAGGACAAGACAGATATATAGAATTGATCAGAGAAAGGTTAATCACAAATTCAGAAAAATTGATATGGGACAAAATGATGCAGCAAAGGTTAATAAATATAAACTTGGGGAGAAGATCCCTGAGCTAAAAGAAGAACAAGCTTTGCTTACTTGGTTTCTTCTCATACAGAGAGCACAACCAGAGTTCATGGAATTATCCAAAGCCATTGGCGAATTTGAATTCACTGCAATTCCCAGGTTTCATTTTCAGCCAAAGGCCTAATGCTTATTTCAGCAGACAAATCTACCTTGATGAACGAGACAGAGGTTGCTGCTGATAGTGAAAGTAGAAGAATAGAAATTACTGAGCAAACTGCATACAGAGTAGTCATTATTGATGCTATGGTAGAAGTTCAATTGCTGAAATATATGAAAGTATAACGAACATTGGACAGCTTGTTGAAAGATTTTGTCAACAAACTGAGAAGAAACTCCAAGGGGCTAATGAAGGCAGAGTTCTGTTTGATCAAGAGCAGGCCCTGAAAAAGAGAGCCAAGGGCATTGATCCTATCAAGTTTCATGTGACAGAATCAATGAATGTAGGAGGAATTAGCATGAGGAATCTTCTATCGGATAGTAATACTAAAGAGCAACTGACAATTCTCTTTAAAAGATGCTCTGTTGAAAAGGTTTAAAGATGACGAAAAGAGAATAATGATATGTGTGGCAGGGACTCTTGTTTAATCAAACCAACCAAGATTGTTGAGTGATAATATGAGAGAACATGATCATGAAGAGGCCGACACTCTAATACCCCTACATTGTTTGGATACAGCAAGATCCACTTCTGATTGTAGCTTAGTGGTTAATTCAGTTGATAGAGATGTTTACATTCTATTGCTCAAAATATATGATTCGCTGTGTACATCAAAGTTACATATGATAGCAGGAAAAGGAAAATAAATCAACATATTATCGACATTGGGAAATACTACAAGGCACTTGATGCTGCTAAAGCAAAAGCTCTGCTTGGATTAGATGTGTTTACATGGGCAGACTGGGGAAGAAAGTTCCCAGGAATATTGAAACGTAAGTGTGTACAGAGTTTCTTACTCTTGAAAAATGATGATCCAATTGTTACAATGCCTACTGGTCTTGATCATTCTCTTGAATCCCTGTCCTGTCAAGATATTGAAAATTTAGAGAGATTTACATGCACGGCTTACTGCAAAAATCTCATAATCCTTGAAAGAGCTACAACAGGATAAGTTGCCTCCAACAGAGGCAACGTTCATTCTTCACATATCTACAACAAACTATGTATGCCATTCTTGGAAGAACAGTCACCTCTCAATACAAGCACTGTGAGATCCCGATGGACATGGCTGGGCTTCAGAAAACAATAGCTATATACTAGTGCTATATTTGAAAAAGCCTGCCCCAAATGAGATTTTGGAGTTGATTTTAATGTTGTTGCAAGTCTGACTGTACTAAAGGAAATTGTTCATGCTAAAAAATGTTCTGAAATGTACACCTGTATGTTTTTGTGAAAGCTACAGCAACCAGGAATATCAAAATTACTTTGATGGTAATGAAGTAGACTAAGAAAGTGACAGCAGTACTGATTTGAATTAATGTTTGTCGGTCCTTCCATATTCTTAACAAAATAGGCTCAAACTTACATATATTTCGCATACATCTTTGAATCAAAAACACAATTTGCATTCATACCTTTCCTACAAATTTAACTCTTTCGTTTTGAATCAAATTCAGTTTTCACAATGCAAAATGCATTGCTTCTCAATCATTATGTTGCTATTAGTTATTTCTGTACCAGGTCTTTGTCCTTCTTTCAACTGGTGCTGTTCACTCTTTCACCTGCCGCCGCTATCATGGTTAACATTACAACTTTACCTAGGAACTACTCGTACTAATATTACACAGCTCAAAGTTTATTGTTAATAGGCATTCGGGAAATTCTATTATGGAGTTGGATGCATATAGATAAACATTGCTGACCAAGATGCCTCTACATGTTTTTGAGTCCATATAAAACCACATGGAAAATTATCCTTTCCATGCATGCATAGTGCTAGAAGCTATGGTTAGAAAAATTGAAGATTACTTTTTTCATGTCCAGCAGGCATTCAATGTAAGAATGATTATTTATTCCTTTTAACACTGAAATCCAGCATAAACAATGTTTTAAAGCCCATATAAAATGACATGGAAAATTCATCATTGTTTGCATGTTAAAAAGATTGAAGAATATTTTTTCTGATTAAGCATACTTTAAAGTCCCTAGAAAAATATTGCTTTTAACATCCAAATCCAGTGTAAGGTTTTTTTTCTCCATAAATGCAGCAGACTAATTTGGCAGCCATCTTGGAAATTATATCTTTCCAGTGGTCAGACTTGTCTATTGATATGTTATTAAACACAGTTGATACTACAGAAATCTGTTGGAAAAACGTGTCTAGGATGAATAATAGGTACTTTAAGGGTTTGGCAGCCATCTTGGACGCTATCTTGAAAACTATAACTATACCAAGTTTCAATTTCATACTATTTCTTGGAGCTGAGATATCAAATTCAAAGGCACGTTTGCAGTAAAAACGGCACTTTTTGCAGTGAAATGGTCAGGTCTACAAAATCTTCAAGAACTTTGGAGATATATGTGGACATATAGCTACGATGCAGGGGAGGTAATTGTAAAAAGAAATCCTGGACCCCCCCCAACAACAACATTTAATCACTTCTTCATAGCCTACCCTTCCTCAAAACTTCATTGAGAACTTTTGGAGATGGACAGATACGAGTGAATACATATACCTCTTCCAACTTCCTTGGCAGAGGTAAAAAACACCCTCTTTAATCTGAAAGGCAAAAAGAAGTATACAAAGAACTTACTGCATTCACCACAATATCTTCTTTTCCTTGCTGGTCTAATTCCCGTTGCAGAATAAAAGACATGACAGAAACACCTATTTTAGAAACACCGTAAGCAGTGCTTGGCCAGCCTTTTGATTCATGGACACCATCTGCTACATCTCTGGAAGAGAAAACAACAAAAAGGAAAACTTAAAAACAAACAACAAAGCATAAAAAACAAACAACTTCACTCAAAAGTATAATTATGTTTATTTTTTGAAAAGAAGATTCCATATAAGGAATTATGTCTCACTTGCTAAGTCAAAATTAGCACTTTGAGAACTTAGTTTACCATTCCTGCAAGATGACAACAATAGCTCACTCAAAAAATGTAGACACACAGTCATATTAGTGGAGGACTGATCAGTGAAACACTAAAAAAAAAAAAAAAAAAAAAAAAGAAGGTCTATGAGACTAGTTTGCTCACAATTACCCTACATCAAGTATTTGCGTTAAAATATTTACTAAGCTTAGCTTGACAGGGGCAAAATACTAGGGCTCCATGTGAGGATTGAATTCACTACCACAGCAGGTGCCTGAGCATGAATAAGGTATATATTTACTAAGTTTAGCCCAGTCTATGATAACCATTCTACAATAGCGAATGATCTGAGAGACAATGTTGCTAATCATTGTTCTATGGTAGGTATCCTCATTGAAAATGGTAATTTGGGTTTTGGAAATAAAATCCACATGCCTTCAAGTACAAATCCAGAATAGATTTCACTTATTGGGGGAAAAAGACATTTATTCATTTTGATGACTCAGTTTCTATTCTGGGATTTGTAAAAAAGACAAACATTGTCAGGACCACCCATCCCAGGAATGATAATACAAGATTATGATTGTATAATTCCTGCTTTTAATTTTCCATTCTGAAGATGGAAATAAATGATGTTATTGCCCTGGACATCCTGTTTTTAATTATTCAATGAAAGAAAACCAAGAAAAATATATTCCTCCTTTTCTCGGGATTATAAGGAAACTGGACAAAAATAAATTCAACTTCTCTAAGAATTCTCTTCATTTTAGACTCTCAGGCCTTTGACCCTTGTTGGGCCAAGCGATACTTTTTATTAGTATAATTTCATTAGGACCAACAGCTCACCATTTAATTGTAATGCACAGTGAGACTTATGTGATAATTAATAATTCAGTAACATTTTCCAATGCAGGATTTCATACTGATTCTTTTAATAAAACTCCAGACTCTGTTAAATTGTCCAAGGTCCCAAAATTTCCTGCCAAAGTTGGCATATCATATGTCATTAGTAACAAATTGTCTCATCAAATCTTTGTGGCAGCAAGGTCTTGCAATCAATCGGAAATTATATTAATTGGACTGACTTCAATGTAGAATGGTCCCATGGATAGAAATAAATGGTTTTAAAGATGCTGCAATGTACTAGCTAGACAAGGTGTCATCTCATTATGCCAAGTCTGTGTTGCAATATCTTGATTCCAAACAAATTTGTCATAGAAAGAAAGACAACCTCAAAAATAGCCCTTAATGCCCACCAATTGAAGCAGCTCATGTCCTAATTAAAAGAGCGATCTTCAAGGATGGATTTAAACAAAAAAATGGAGAGGAGTTCTATGCACAGGTTCAAGCACTGATGGAAATGCGTCATGTCATTTTACAAAATATTACCAAGAATTTGTTGGTTTCTGCTCGCTACAAATGCAACAACGCGTATCAAAATGTACTTTCAGTATGTCGATGTTGAAGAGACTTTGCTCTTTCATGTCAAATTTAATTAAACATTGCATCGCGATTACTTGATATTCACCAGATATATTAGAGCACTGTCAAGTTTGAAGTTTCTTTGGATCAGCCCTCGAGAAATCTAACAATAAATTTTTAAAAAATTGAAAATTATAGATCTTTCTTTAGTTTCTATGAATTATTAACTTCCTTGACTTCCACTCTTTAGAATTATCTGAATTTAGATATAAAATATCTAAGTTGGCAACACTGAAGTGAAGTAAGCAAAATACTTTGAGGCCGTAGTTTCGTACAAGGGACGGAAAATTATTTTACATGACAATTATGGCAGGCTGCTCCACACACCATAAACATGCACCTTTGGAACGAGCCCTGCCCTAGTTAAGGGAATTCTTTAAAGACCATATTAAATTAAATGGTAATCCAAAGTTGCAATATCTGATGAATACCGAATGAATACCCCCATCCCCAATTAGTTTGTTATAGCGAGGGTTTACTGTACATACAGATACACAGATATATACATACAGACACACATTATATATATATATATATATCTATACTAATATTTGAGCACTGTTTGTCCGTGCCTCTCTCCGCAAAAACTACAAGCCCTATCAACCTAATATTCTGCATGTAGACTGAGAAGAGGTCAAATTTCCACATAGGCTATGTGAGGTCGAGGTCACCAGAGGTCATTTCTAGCTAATCTTCAGAGTTGTTGGTCACCATTTTGCACCAAGGATGGTGAAATTTACCATATGGCCTATATACCCGTATGGTAAATTTCACCATCCTTGGTGCAAAATGGTGGCCAACAACTCTTCTCACAGCAACAATCTCAATCGTTTCCATGGCAAAGCTCATATGCATTGTGATTTTTACCTCAGACATCACAGGAGGTAATTTCTAGCCAATTTTCAAACTTGTGGGCCACAATTTCACACCAAGCATGCTGAATTTTTGTATATGGGTACATCCTCTCAAATCAACGGTAACAGGCTAGGTGAGGTTGACCATGTAGGTCATTTCTACTCAATTTCCCCAGATTTTGGTAATACTTTGGCTCCTATAGAACTGAAATTTAGCATAGTCTTTTCATGGCAAATATCAGTATGCGAATTTGAACTCAGTAGTCATTCAAGGTCAACTGAGGTCATTTGTAGACATTTCTAGCCAAATTTCCAAGTTGTTGGCCACAATTTTGCACCTATGAAACTGAAATTTGGCATAGTGGTTAATTTGTTCATGTCCAAAGTATTTGGCAATGTCATTTTGCCATCAGAGGTCATTCGAGGTCACCATATGTAATTTCTGGTCATTTGTTAGCCCCAATTTTGCACTTAGGATGGAGAGATTTGGCATAGGGGATCATCTGCAAAAATTATAGGCAATGAAAAGGTTTATCCTGGAGATCACTCAAGGTCATCAGGTCTTTTCTAGCCAACTAAAGCAATTTATAGCATAATATTGAGTGTGTTATGAAGTACAAACCTTTTTTGGACCTCACTACTGGCCGAGCTGATACGGTCAAATTCAATTGGGTAGGGGTCTCTTTCTGTATTATAAAAAGACCCCGCACTTCAATCCTCATCTGGTCATGGAGTTCTTTATGACCCATGCCTCCCCACCAGGTGATCGCAAATTGTCAATATCATTTGGCTACTTGCTTTTTCACACAAACCCCACCACAACATGTTAAATAACCCTGATTTGTTTAACCGAAAACTGATTCCTTCTTATGCCTTCAAGCCAAGTGTAAACATTTTGTTTGCCCTAAACACACAAAAGACAAGACACCAGTGTCTCCCACTCCTTGCCCCTTTTGAGCATGGTTTGGGGACATCAAACTAAGCCAGTGTCAACATGGGCAAGATCAAAGGGAATGTTGAAAGTGCCAGAAAAATCCACCAGAAAGTAGATTTAGAGGAAAAAGTTTCTAGTCTCTTCCTAGACTAGTTAAAAAAAGAAAGAAAGAAAAAAAAAAAAAAAAAAAAAAAAAAAAAAAAAAAAAAAAGGATGTGTACACATATAAATACACCCATACTTACATATATACATATAAATACATATATAATTAGAAACTGGTGTAGCATTAAACAGTTTTCTTGTGTTTCCTATTTATCACAGTGTCAAAGTAGTGAGATATCCAGTGAAGAACGAACTCTCACTACACAACCGAATTGGTCTGCAAGATGAGCTTGCTAATTATTATACTATGATACTAATAAATATTTAATAATCTTAGCTTAGTCGAGCCAGAAATGTGAAGCACTCACTGGGGATCAGACTCATTACCCTAGTGAACTAGTCTATGAGATTAGCTGGCAAACCATAGTACGCTAATAAATTAATTAAAACTTATGACTTATATTATAGATTCTTCAAAATTAAATAAGTTAGGGGAGATTGATATTTATAAGCAAAAGGACGAGATTTTTACAAATACTAACCCAATGACACATAACTAGATTCATCTTTTTATTGCAATTTAACTCATATATTATCCATTCTTTAGCAATTAAATTAAACAGTGTGAAATTGGAATAAAGTAGCAGTTTCTGATGAGAGTTGAACTTGTATTCCATATCTCATGGAAACAAAGTTCTCAGCTGTCATCATTATGCCACTTTTTCGTCTAATTTGTCTATAACCTATTGCTTAAAATTGTGGAGAGATTCAGAAAAGGTGGCAAAATGATTACAAAATGAGAACCTTGCCTGACCTTGAAAGATTCTGTCACCTAATGGTGAAGATCTTTAGCTACATCTTTATTCCAATTTCACTGTTTACTTTAATGGCTGAAGAATGGATCAGCTAAAAGTATTGTGATATTTAAAAAAAAAGGGAACTACCATATATGCTGGACTATAAGAAGAATGGATTACAAAGGTATTTGGAGGACTACCACTCACTGCAACCAATCCAAGCCCGATAACTGTCCATATCAAACTTTAGTAGACAGCTCCCTAGTCATAATACGAGCGCATTGGACGCAGTGTTATATTTGCATTTGCATTAAAAAAAAAAAAATTTTAAAATTAAATGTCCATCTTATATACCAGCATATATATGAGAAATAAATAATAAAAATATGTCTAATAATGAAAATACTTGATCTCGGAATCTCAAACAACTTAATGTAACTTAACTTAAAAAACCCAACTTTATTCCAGCTGGAATAATAGTCATAAAAAAAAAGGCTAAGATGTGGTTGTCAGGAAACTAAGATATTTATTTAATATTTGAATACAAACATGATAATGAGTCATGGCTGAAGGGTCTGTTTGAAAAGTGGAAACAAGCATTTCTTAAATAAGGGTATACAGAAAGTGATGATATATTAATACATTCAGCTCCAAAGGACGTTAATTAATGTTTTTGCTACTTTACTTGTTAAGCACCAAACAACGTTAATTAACATACCCCTTTTTGAAATTCACATCCATTCTTCATTTTGTCCTCTGGACACTGTTGTGACTTAATACTTGCTTTCCAGTGATGCTATTTAGTCTCTGGGAAATCCTTATTCCATTCTTGGCAGACACGCATCAGCGGAAAATGTGTTAAGCTTTCAGGCTGGGAACATTAAGAAAAAGAACGAAAAAACAAAAAAAACAAACAAACTAGGTGTTTCCATTTGTCTGTTTGTAAAATTTGTTGGCTTTCTTCTACTGCCTGGATTTTAGCAACCTCCAAAAATATCTTGTTTTTAAAATAGCCTTTTATTCATCTGGATCATCTAAATAACAGCAAAGTAACATTAAGCTTTCATAGAACTGAGAACTGCAGTCAGTGGGGTAATACAGCAAGTGTGGTGAAAAATGTTTAACACACACCCACACACACAGCATATTGATCAATATATATAATGAACAGTATGACTTTCTTGTAAATGAAATTTATATTTTACTGAAAAAAATCTCTTAACCACCATTTTAAAACAATAGACTTTTACACAAGTTCAGATTCTTATTAATAAAACCTCCGATGAAATTGATAAGATGAAAACATTTATTTACACTATCAACAGCTTTGAAGTAGTGAAGTCTTATAGTAAGCAAGAGGATGTGGGAAAAAAAATGCTTGAACTCCACAGAAACACGGATAGAAATGCATTATATACAGGTATACCTTGATTAGTGCCAGTTTTGATGTAGTATGGTTTTGCAAAAGACTGTGTAGACAGTAAATTTTTGTTAGTGTTTAATTATGAAAATGTTCATTTTGTAAATTATTTATACCACTTCATTACTTCAAATTAACACTTGTACAAAATATTTTATTTTGTTATTACTTGTAACCGAAAAATAACGTTCTACCACCACCCAACCTTCGACTCATGCTGATACATACCCCTGCTGTTTAAGGGGGGGGGGAAGAAAAAAAAAAAAGAAAAGAAAAAAAAGGGTAATTTTTCATTGTTTTTATGCAGAAAGTTAGGAATTTTTTGCACAATTTAGTTGGGTGAAACTAACTTTTTTCAATCAAATAATCTTCATTAGACAAATACTTTATTTTTAGTAGATTTTTAATTACAAAAAGATCCAATTCAATGTTATATGTAATTGAAAAAACTGTGTGTTTTTAAAATAGGGTGTCAAAGATTTTTCAAAAGTGCATGGATATAGCTACCTTTTGTAATGCAATTACAAGTGAAAAAAGGTGCAAAGAGGTGTTACAATAAAAAAAACATAAATGGTTAACATAAATGGTTAACATAAATGGTTAAAATAGGAAAAACTTGCAAGTATTACGACGATGGTGCTTCATTTGCTGAAATAGCATGTTACAATGGAATGAAACGGAAGCGTTGGCTTGCCGGAATCAAATGATCCTTATTCATTTGACATTATCTTGACAAGGTGGCCTTCAGTAAATCTTTGGTATTGTGGGGATGTTGATTGGTATCCCTTTCAACAACACTCCACACAGTAGTCCAGGGGATTTAAATCTGGTTAGTTGGGAGGCCACATGATCATGGAAATTATCAGCCATCCATTCTTGGGTCACTTGAGCTTTCTGAGGAGGAGCACGTATGGCTTTCCATTGGTTACTCCTTCAATCCAGGGTTTAACAACTGTTTCAAGCACCTCAATGTAGCCAGCAGTATTAACCCTAAAACCCTGTGGAAAGAAGTGGGGTGGCATCACATGTCCATCGTTAATCACAACCCCTAAAACCATCACAGATGCTGGAAACTTGGTATGCATAATCCTGGGGACCTCAGAAGGATCGGCACATAGCCACCTGTCATTTTTCTTATTCACCTGTTGGTCCTGGTCGAAGTTTTATTCATCAGAGAAAAAAAAAAAAAAATAGAATGCCATGTTCTTCAGGGTTTTTGACCTTGTTGAGTAACTGCTTTGAGCAGATCAGCTGGTTTTCCTATGTCTTCGCAAACATGAACCGACCTCATCACATACATCTTGTAGTGCTCATTGACTTTCTGGGGTCATCATCGGTAATGTTCTGGACCTGTTGTACAAATTCTGTAGTCTTAATAGTGTCAGAATGTTGAGAATGCATTTTCTGCTTAGCTACAGGTGAAACATCCCACAATGGGGCTTCCAACTCCTTCTGAACTTTATGAACAAATGATCTGGCAACATTCAAAAAGTTTGCAATTTCTAAATCGCTGTGTTTTGCACTTAAGGCAACAATAACAGTGTGTCTTTTCATTTGAGTTAAATTATAATCTGCCATGATGTATCTGAAAAAATAAAGGCATATAATTAGTTTGAAGGAAGCAATAGCTTGGTAATGATATGTCCTCAAATACCCTATGCACCCTGTATATATATAATGCTTTTACGATATGAGGTAATTGCTCTATCACAGCTTTTACTGCTTCATATCTACAAGACCACCTTGTTACATTTTGAGATTTAATTGTCTGTGAGAGTTCTTTGTCGACCATGATGCTTTCAAAGAGTGTGAGCCATTTGGGACTGGTCTCTAGAAAGATGTAGAGGCTCTGAATAGTTCCTAAAGCATTGCAGAGTGGTTCAGTATCTGTCATTGTAACTTGGATAGCAAGATTTAAGAGATGTCCATTGCAATGGACATAGATGGCAAGTGGAGAACACTCCTTCATTCTTGTTTCCCAATCTCTATGAACACTGCTCATATTTGCTCCGCCATCAAAACATTCTCCAATAATTTTGTTAAGTTTCAGCTCCAGCTTTCCGAGTACATTTTTAACTCACAGAACACTTCCTTCAGTAGATAACGTTGCATACAATCCGATGAAAGACTCCCTGGTTTCTCCTTCATATTACCACTTGTTCAACCCTGCTGATATTTGATGTTTCATCAATGATAATGAAATATCCGGAATACTTTCACATCATTTGCTATGCTGCCTAAAACAATCTCAGCCTTGATATCAACAATTTTGTTTGGACAATAGGTGAGGTCCACTGCATGTGTGCATCCAGCTGACTTTTCAGTTTTTCTCCTAGCCAATGAATATCCTTAGACCATGATTAATATTGGAAACTTTGTCCAAGTTACTGCAGTCCTCTTCATGGCCTCGTTTTGTTTGGTAGCGAACAACAGTTTAGATAATAATTTTCAAGTACTCTCGGTCCCATGCCACTTGTATGCAGTATTTAGTTGACCTAACATCGCTTGTTTGTGCTCGCTCGATAGTCTATCCACTTCATCATGGCCAGCTGATAACAAGCACTTTTCGAATGCTTTGTGAGCTGATGTGTTTTTTTCCAGTTTTTGAAAGTAAAAGTGTTACTATGCATAAACATCTTACAAAGGTAACATAAAGTTTGACATTTGTCAATGTTATATTACCTATAACATTGACAAATGCCAGTGATAAAGATTTGTTGCGGTTATACAGGAGGGGTGTGTAGGAGAAGAT
>VCCN01006739.1:522699-537344 GCA_006491835.1 Architeuthis dux | reverse complement strand
AGAAAAAAAAAAAAAGAAGTTTTTTCTAGACATAATAATAAATGCTGAAATTGGTGCAGCCTGTATGCATCATCATGGGGCGATTATTGAGTGGGGAGAACTGAGCAGGGAGACAATTGAGTGGAGTTGGGACTGGTGTTGCAGTTATGCATCAGTATTCCCTTACTACAACTGACACATAACAGTGAAACCAGTCACCAACGCAACAGGCATGCAAACCAAAAATATTTCAGTAAAAGTGTCCTTTAATTCATACAAATATTAAAAGTATGTTTTTTATTTTCGACATTTAACATTGTGTGATTGAAAACACAAATGACAGAAAGTATAATATAGATCTGTCAATTGTCCCCAACTCAATTATCTCACTTTCAATTCTTCCTATGCTAAATTGTCGCCGCCTCTCAATAGTCAGCCACCCATGCATCATACATACATAGCTAGCCAGCCAGAATCACTTAAAAACTAAAGAAACCTATGTTGACAGTTTTGGTTGACGGTTTCTAATACGTAATGAATTGAACAAAATTTGTTCTACAATAAAAATGATAAATAATTGAAAATAAAACGTCCATACATGAGCAAACACAATAACTTTGAGAATATGAAAAAAAAAAAGTAATCTACTGTATATGCTGGACTATAAGATTAATGGTTTACAAGGAGGACTAACACTCACTGCTACTCATCCTAGTTCCAGACCCCTAGTCATAATACCATTGTATTAGACGCAGTGTTATATTTGCATTTTTTTTTTTTATTATTAAATATCCATCTTGTATACCAGCATATACAGTATTTAGAATAAAGTTTAAACTTGTACCTTAGAGTTTATGATATGCAATGGTAGACAGCCTAAGACCCTGAGAACAAAGGTTAAGTCTTCCAGGGAATGGTCAAAGGCAAGATAGGTGTAAAAGCGATATTTTTTTACTAATATTTAACCTGATTAGAAATTACTTTAACTGTACATTTCATTGCAACTATGTTTGCATTAATTTTCATTGCAATTATGTTTGCATTAATTTCTACATAGCATATTCTGAATTTGAAAGAAGGTCAAGTTTATTTGGCATATAAATGTGTTGGTACTTTAGCAGCAACAACAGTTTCAATGATGCTTTAAAAAATTCACATGAATATTTGTTAAGCTTAGTGTATTTAAGCACAGAGACATGAGGTTGGTAGAATGATCGTGTTGTGTTAACTGCCTGTTTGAAATCCAGGTTGCTACCCGTATTTGAGCACAGAGTCATGAAATTGTCGCAACAGTAGAACGATTCATCCTATACACACCTGCTATGTTTATCATTTACTAACCTCTTTCACTTTGCTTTATAATGTCCACTTTACTTTCCAATATAATAGTATGATGTTTCTTGCTATCGCCATCATTACTGGCCCCACCCTTATGCTGTTGGGGTGATTAAATACAGTATATATATATATATATATATATATATTAGTGAAAACCACAAATAACACCACAGAGAGACAACAACTGCATTGTGTTTACAGGGTGATGCTGAGCAGCTACAGTAATGCCAGCTATTGTGCAGTGGTTGAGCTTTCAAACTGATGCAGTGTTCAAAATTTTAATTTACAAACAGGTTTGCATCTCTGAAAGTTTATAACTTGAATGTTTGTAAGTAAAGAAGTGCCGTAATTTGATAAGAAAATTCTGTAATTTGTTGAAATTGTATGGAATTAAATAGCAAGTTATTTTTCTAATGCCATTGGAAAAAGCATTTGGAACAAATGATACCTGTTGTACTTATACTCGACAAAGCAGATATTTTCATATAATGTGAGTGTGTGTGTGTGTATATAAACAGACATGTCTGAACTGACTTTGGATTTACCGAACAAAGTTTGATAAGTGCTGCGAACACGTGGACCATAAACTTTCTTCTTATTTGGCTTCATTTCAAGCATTTCAAATCAGAACAGTCAGTTAGTACTCCCACCATCATGCTAGAACCACCAGAGGAAATTGTTTCCAACAATTATAGAGAAAAATAAAGTTAGGTGTACAAAGTGTAAATAATGTACATTTGCAAAGTTCATGTATAGTATCTACTTACGGATCATCTATGCACAGTGCAAAGTTCATGTACAGTATCTACTTACAGATCATCTATGTACTTTGCAAAGTACGTTTACAGAAACTCTTCCAAGAATCCTCTCAAGACGAACAAGGAAAGGTAAGTACAATTGTTTTTATTTGATATTTTATAGAACTGTGCATAACATTAGACATTTGTGTGAAGAGGAAAGGTCGAAAATAGAACAACTGGCAACCAAACTGCCTTTGGATTTACCGAACAATGTTCGTTAAATGTGGCAAACTACCAAACTTACATCTCATTTACCGAACGAGGGACAACCATTGGGTATAATAAACTTTCGGCTTTAACAACCACCTGTCTCTTCCCTCCAATTAGTACAGTAAACTCTCGCTATAACAAACTATGAACACAAACCGTATCTCTTTCTCAAAACAGTAGACATCAGTAAATATTCTATTAATTATTTTAGCACAATGGAAAAGTACAATTTTGGGTAATGGATAGCCAGTACAGAAATCAGCCATAATCAATATAAACTTAATCTGTAGTCAAAAGTTAAGGATTGTTTCCTTAATTGGAAGAAACAAAAGGTTTTTATAGAAAACAGCTGCACAAAAAGCTATTTCATATTTAGATCTGAATGAAAAGAAATTAATAGTACATTTTTTTTATTCTTCATATTTCAAAGTAGTGCATCACCTACCACAGAGTGATGGTTAACAAGCTTGTCTTGCATTCATTTCTCACTGCATTCGCCATACTATAGTGACCTTGTAAATAACTAAACGATTTTTAAAATAAGTTCTCAACCCATGGTCTTTTTGAAGTCAGCTGTTGGAAAAAATGAAAGGGAAAAAATACACATGAATAGAACATTTTGGCCTAATTAGGCAGCCGCCCCAGTTATGCAAAATGATATATAAACACTTTAAACTGAAAATGCACTTATATCAGGAACATGCAATACATTTTATTCCTGTTTAATCATTTAAAAAAAATTTTTTTTAAATAAAAAAATTTAAAAAAATCAGTAAATTCTTAGACCAAAAGATCTTAAACATCCAACTAGAAAGCATTCAGAGAGTGCAAACCTCTGCCATTGTCAAGGAAAGTAATTGTGCATGAATCTGCCCCAAAATGTAATCACTCCCTCCGTTACCCATTGCCTACCCTTCCACACAATCTCATTGAAATGCTTTGGGAACTTTAGGAGATATCGTGTGGACAGATTTGAACTTTGGCCGATATTATGTGGTGTGGACATTTAACCACGAGGTAGGGTAGGAAATTGTACATTGATCCGCCCAAAATTTTAATCACTTATTCTGTAACATATTGACGACCCTTCCACAAAATTTAATTGAAAACCTTTGGAGATATTGTGTGGACACACCTGATCGTATACATAAATGTATGAAAAAACCCCCAGAAAAATACCTCTGAATCAAAAAGATTTCCTGGATCCACCCCCAAATTGAACGACTTCTTACTTACCCCATGGCCCACCCTTCTGCTAAATTTCATTGAAATCCATTGAGTACTTTTGGAGATATCATGTGGCAGATGGAATGACAGATGCAACTGAATATATATACCTCTCCAACTTCGTTGGCAGAGGTAATAATGACATATTGAATTACTCTAATGCTCATTGAGGTCTGAAAAATCTCTTAATTTACTGCATGTGAACAAAATCAGTGCAGGCATCTAGCAAAG
The DNA here is from genome assembly GCA_006491835.1 of Architeuthis dux. Taxonomy (NCBI): domain Eukaryota; kingdom Metazoa; phylum Mollusca; class Cephalopoda; order Oegopsida; family Architeuthidae; genus Architeuthis; species Architeuthis dux. The sequence goes on along the minus strand of VCCN01006739.1, from coordinate 533,559 downwards.
ATAACAGACCACCTACCTCCTTGCATAAAATCATGTAATCCATCAACATGTTTCATTGCTTCTTGGTTTGTCATATATTTTTAGTGGTTTGGAATTTTGTATAAATTAAATTGTAGAAGTAAGATGTACAATGACACTGGAATGGTATGTCAAATGCTGCACAAAAGGGTTGAGGAAAACACTGACACAGTTCAGTGCAAATAGTCACTGGATAGCATGTCAAATGCTCCAATGCTGGAACAAAATCTCGAACGAGACCCCTCCTAGGCCATCACTGGTACGATTCACCTAGATCAAAACTTCATTAAGATTCTCAGACTGACAACGTTGTGCAACTCCAAAACGCGACCGGCTCTTTGACCATCACTTCACCTTTTTATCGGCCAAAACATCAGGGGAAGACCTGTATGTGTCAAAGAACTACAGAGAACAAGTATAGCATTAGTATCCCAGATGTACTGCGAAAGCTTTTGGTTTAAAAGACGCCACGAGCAGGTCCGATTCCTTCACTGACACAAAAAAAGCGACACGCACCCGTTTTCGCCACAATCCCCACTGATCTCCTGATCAGATATGACAGCTTGGAGCAAGTCTCTTTTGTTGGGTGCTACTCCGAAGGGGTGGTACTGCCTCTTCCTCCACTTAAATCCACTTCTGGAGGGTTATCTGGCTCTTTAAAGTTTAGTATGAGCACCTCACAGTTTTCAATTGATGTGTCATCAGTCAACTTCCGACGTGGTTGACCCAGAGAAGGGGCGTAGATCCTTGATGTCGTGCTGCATTCTATCCACCAAGATTGACTGACCATCCCAGTGCCTTGTCCTATCCTGAACCTGGACGTGCAGCGGTTTTGCGGACTTTTCGTCCAGACGAGATCTCCCACCTCGTAAGCCATGGTCTCCATTTCAGATTCTGGTATCACGTCAATCCCTTTTATAATTGAACCTATACTCTAAAAGGCTACTCACAACAGATACATAGCGGAGACTGCATGACTAATGCTAAGTAGCGAGTCAATAGTGATCAACCAAAAAGTCACCTTGGTTTGTTCATAATCGCCCAATTAAAGGGATTGTTGGCTCAAAGAAGCAAAAGAAATTATTAAAAATATACTCAATTTGTTTTCAAAATTTGGCTCAACCTGATGCACCAATTAACGCCAACGAGTTCCTCATCACTGGAAGAATCATCCTACCTACATCAAATGATTACAGGCTGTTTTTCTTGTTGTAGACTTGCTTCTTAAACTTTACTACAGTTAACTTTACCATACATAACACTTAATATGATTGGAAAGGGGCTTTTACTAGCTCTGCTTAGTGGAGTACCCAGTAAGGAGACTAATTTGCAAACCATCACTAGCACTCGGGATTATGAAATGATATCTAAGGCCCAACAAGATATGCCGTTTAGAATAGTTATTAAAGAGGGGTAACTCTAAACTTTCAGATGAAGCAGAGGCTTCATCTGAAAGTTTAGATCAACATTTGTTACAAGAAAAAGAACACTGTTCGAAACCTACAACATTGTTTACCCAATTTGACAACATTTGTTTCTGTAATAAACTTTTTGTTTCCAATTGATATAAAAAAAAAAATTTTTTTAAATAAAAAAAAAAAAAAACACCTTTACATTATTCATTTCTATTAAGAAATTTAAAAAAAAAAACCCCAAAAAACAAAAAGACTGAAAATGGACTAGCTGGTTTTCTTGAGCCTTTGCTACATTTTGTTTGTATCAATTGTGTATCTATTTGTGTTCCCCACAACTCTACACTTACAATACTAGATATGTTAAAATATTGTCTTAGCATCTTAAATATTGTCTTAGCATCTTAAATTAAATGCTTTCACATTTTTTTAATTTTAAGAATTGATTTAAAGAAAGAGTCATATGACGTAAAAAAGAAAATTCCTCTTTCTTTGCCCACTCTCTCTTCCCTTCATTTCTTCTGAATGCTTTCAACCTTTTTAAGTTTGGTCTGAAAGAAAGTGATTTGGGCTTTCATAGACCTGTTGACCTAATGACAATAATAGAAGGAGTAAAAACAGAAATAAATTATAAATAATGAAAATGCATCATCTAAAGAATTTCAAAATAAATAACTCTGCCATCTTTGTTTTGCTACCAAGTAATTGTAAAGTCCATGAAAGGTGGACTACCAAGCTGTGGGATGTAAGTTCAAGCCTAGGCAGAAGCTACTTCTTTATTTCCAATTCCAGAGAATTGTGATTAAAAGCAACAAGATTAGTCCAGATGAATTAGGCTGAAATGGTAGTCAACTGGGAATTAAAGACTAAACATATTTGGTACCACTGGAAAGCTTATTCTATGTAAATTAACATATGAAATCCTCACTCCTAGGCTTTTGGGCAAAAAATGTTATGATATTATGTACTGATAGGGTTCAAGAACAAAATTCATTTTTGCTGATGTCAGCATGTTTGGCAAAATTTTTTAGAAGACTGTTGGTTGACCGTACTAGTGTGGGTGAAATAAGGATCAACAGAGTATAAACAGTATTCCATATGGTCCCAAACTGAAACACCTGTGTAGACCTATAGCTATAACATAGGGGAGGTTATTGTGGATGGATCCGCTCCAAAATATAATCACTTCTTCCATTGCCCATAATTTCATTGAAAACTTTGGGAGATATTGTGTGGACACACATAATTTTTTTTAGATACTTTGTAGTTGCCAACCTTCTACAAAATTTCATTGAGAACTTTGGGAGATATCATGTGGACAGAAAGGGAAATTATTGAAGATATTGTGTGTTTTTGGTAGTGTTCTTTCTGTGTCTAATCACAGGATATCTCCAAAATGTAATTTTGTGGAAGTGTGGGCAATATGCTACAAAAGAAGTCCGGGAACTTTTGAGCGGATCCATGCACAATTATCTCCACCATATCCTAGCTCACTGTCCACAACCCAAAAAATATCTACAAAAAGTTATGTCTTTTCACTCGATATCTCCCAAAGTTCTCAATGAATTTCGATGAAATTTTGTGGATGAGTGGGTGATAGATTGGGGAAGAAGTGATCAAATGTAGCAGATCCATACACAATTACCTCTCCTACATTGTAGCTATATGTCCACACCACAAAATATCTTTAAAATGTATCTGTCTGTCCATACTATATCTCCAATGAATTTCAATGAAATTTTGTTGAAGGGTGGGAAATCAGCTATGAAAGAAGTCTGGAAATCTTTTAGTGGATCCATGCACAATCTCCCCTACATCCTAGCTAACTGTCAGCAACCACAAAATATCTCCAAAGATTCTCTGTCTGTCCACATGATATCTCCCAAAGTTCTCAATGAAATTTTGTTGAAGGGTAGGCAATGGGCTAGGGAAGAAGTGATTATATTTTGGAGCGGATTCATCCACAATAACCTCCCCTATGTTATAGCTATCAGTCTACACAGGTGTTTCATTTAAAAACGGGTTTATGACATTTGATTGTAAATAGCTTGAAATGACTTGTTCTGAGACATATGGTTATTTTGTAAACTTTACTCAATGATATATAATATGCTCATATTTGATGAATTTTCTTTTCTGACTAGGGAACCAAAAACCAAAAATCTGCCATTATGAAAAATGGTACTAACATTTTTTTACAGCTGATCTGGAATGTCTACTGAAGATATCCTTACTCACTGAAGGTCTTTTTCGATTTGATTAGTCAAATCGAAAAAGCCTATGGCGCTCTATTACAGCACAAGGACTATAGGTAAATCTAAAGAATTTTCCAAAAAAATGCTGAGGGTTTGGTCATTCAAAGGAAGATACCATCATGTGGAGTACTTGATGAAGTGGCGAGCCTTGGTTGCAGTGGCTACCAAGAACAGTGAATTTAATTCTTGAACCCTGTTAAAATGGTACCAAATATGTTTAGTCTCTAATTAATTCCCTGGTTCAACCCTATTTTGCCCGGATTAGATGGAAAAAACTAGTCATAAAATAATATGAAAACGCTTCATTGAAAAGTTTTTTTCTAAAAATAACATATGCAAATGTTCTTTCAATCTTCTTATTTTCTAGTGTTCCTTATTATTTCAACTTTGTTCCATATAGATTAGTGTGGCCCCTTTTCCCTCTAAGGAACTGTAGACAGTATAATATCAAGAGTATTCTGAAGCAGAATCACTATGCAGATGCCTCCAAAAAATTACTGAATATGCCAGTAGTCCTCCAAATACCCTTGTAACCCAGTCATCTTATACCAAAATATACAGTAGATATCCATTGAAAGAAAAATATATGTGTACAACATCCCATGCAGCTGTAGAATAGAATAAAAAGGTGAAACCAATCATCCCTTAAAGCTTAAGGAACATCAAAAAGCTTGTCGGTAGCAGACTATGAAATCAGGAATGGCAGTGGAAATAGAGGGCAAACCAAGTCCTACTAAGAAGTTAAAATGTTTATCATTATTCTAAATAATTCAAAAGAAACAAACCTTATAAGCGATACCAGCATTGTTGACCAGAATGTCCAAACCACCATACTCCTCCTTAAGGTACTTGGCCAGATTGGCTATACTCTCTTGGTCAGTGATGTCTAGTGGGTAGAATTTTGCATCATGGCCTTCATTCTTCAGTTCGGCAATAGCAGCTTCACCTCGTCCAACATTACGGGCTGTAAGAAAGGGCATACACAGTGAAAAAACAAACAAAAAGACAGCAACCAGCCTTGTAGGAATTACAAATTGAGAATTTAAAAGATGAAAGTTTAAATGAACAGCTGAGTAAGTGAGATGATTGTCTTATGTACTGCATCATTCATTTTATCTTCAGAACATAATAAAAAGCAAATCCTTATAGCTTCAAGATAACATTAAAGTAAATAGAAAAGGAAGAGGGGAGAAGGAAGAGGGGAGAAGGAAAACAGGTGTGTAACATAGTGGGAGAATTTGCTGTTTGCTTTGATCTCTTGTTGATCAATCATTCGACTTGGTTGGGTCTCTGGAATTCTCTTAGTTGGTTATCATCATATGCATCATTTCAAACATAAAAGGACCATTTTATTCTTTTTGAAGGTTACTTGTGTAAAGGCCGCCTTTGGTGGCCGTTACTCTCAATTTAAAGTCACTTCTTATTTATAGAATGTTTATTTTTGTCTCATTCTGGAAGCATTCATCCCTTTTCTCATGATAAAATTCTTTTTGACACACACACACACACATACACATATACATATACATATATATAAAAAAAATGCATACTTTGGGGCTGTGTACTTAGCTTCACGTTTTGAGCTGTAACTTTTTAAGCCCAATAGATACAAACTGGCAAGATACACCGTTGGAAAGCCGGGGAAATTCCCTTTCCAACAATATATAAGTATATATCTCCTTCATGAATTAAATCTACAAATTTGCCTATAATGTATACTTGAAATATTCTTGTAAAATCCAGAAATACCTATAAATTATTTATTTAAGGTAAAATAAAGTGGATTTTTAAATTCCTCATGTCTGAAACCCATGATTTAGCCTTTTAAAGTACTCAGATATCTCAACTGGGAGACGAGATATGAAATTCTATTTTCTTGGTGTGTGCTGGTGGCCATTTTGTTTTATGCAAATGAGGTAGTTCTTCCCAACCTTTTTCGTGGGAACATATTTTTTCTGAAAGAGGACATCCTAAGGAACATTTTGGTACCCTAAATGTAGAATCATGGGGGGGGGTGCACGGTAGGCCCTACTGGCCCCCGGCCTATATATTATTCATTACATAAACAGTTTTCAATATTGCTTCAATATCTACACCGCTTTGTTCCTAATCTAAATCATTCGGACAATGTATTGTCATTTTTGTGAATTTCAGTCATTTCTTTTATAGACTCTCCCTTATTGAGGTAAGTAAAGGAGAAAATTCTTGGACAATGATGCAAAAAGATTTAGGGAAATGGCAAGGTGGGGGAGGGACTGATGAGGAGCTGGACATCTCCAGAATGAGGGGAAAAGGTCAACAAGGGCTGAATGTCTTTAGAATAAGGGGGGAAATGGCTAGAGGGGAGGGGGGCAGATGAGGAAATTGGGATACACCGTTGGGATGCTGATGGAATCCTCTTTCTAACGATATGTAAATATATATACTTTCATCGAGAATTAATTCTACGATCCATAGCATTTGGACTGTGTACTTGAAGTTTTCTTCGTAAAATGCTGAGTACTTAGCTTCATGTTTTGGGGTGTGACCTTTTAATCCCAACAGATACAAATTCTATCCAACGATACATACATGTATATACCTCCATCAAAAACTAATTCTACGATCCATAGACTTTGGACTGTGGACTTGAGGTTTTGTCATAAAATGCTGAATACTTAACTTCACGTTTTGAGATGTAACTTTTTAAGCCCAATAGATACAAATTGACAAGATACACCATTGGAAAGCTGGGGAAATTCCCTTTCCAATGATATATATATGTATATATCTCTTCCATGAATTAAATCCACAAATTTGCCTATAACGTATACTTGAAATATTCTTGTAAAATCCAGAAATACCTATAAATTATTTATTTAAGGTAAAATAATTTTTGAATTCCTCAGGTCTGAAACCCATGATTTAGCCTTTTAAAGTACTCAGATATCTCAACTGGGAGAAGAGATATGAAATTCTATTTTTTTGGTGTGTGCTGGTGGCCATTTTGTTTTATGCAAATGAGGTAGTTCTTCCCAACCTTTTACATTTAACTTCATAAAAAAAAAAAAAAAACTTCACTTATACATTTATGTTTCACTTCTGAAATTTTAGAAGATTTTTTTAGAACACATAACCGTTGAAAATGAAATGTCAAATTGAAAAACCACAGTCAATAATTGTGATAGCTTTTTTAACCATGACATTACCAAAATTATTGCAATGAAAGTAAAGAAAATGAATAAAACTAAGAATATGCATAGATACAGGGTCATTCAATGACATTTCAACAAATTATTAAGGCAAAAATACCATGACCATCACGGATTTTGTTCGATTTTGGCAGAATTATAGATTTTCATGAGACGAATTTAATGGCACCTCTCTCACAACCTGGCTCAAAGGGTTACAGAGATACAGGCCTCTGAACTTTGCAAAGAATGTGAATTTTTGAAGGTAATGACAAAGTTTGAAAATCAATATCTCAGTTGTTTTTATACCTAGAAAGCTCATTTATATACCATTTTAAAGTACTCAAGTAGATCTAAAATTAATCAGGGGGTGTTACTGATAAGAATTAGCTTTCAAAGTGGAATCGAATGATTTGGCTCTAAAGTGGTTACGTAATTAGACATATATTAAGGAACATGTTTTATTTGTGTATTGTCAAATGTTCAGTTATTTTCTCCCCAGGCATTGCCAGGATTCCATGTTTGACTTAAGATTAGCGGATCAATAATATTGTCAGCATCTTCACAATGGATTTGAAACCAACTTTACTGAATACATGTTATTGTCTTCATTTTTCGATATTTAAAGAATCCCTGACAATTTTCTCTGTATTTTCAAATGTTCAGCTATTTCTTCCCCAGGCAATGCTGGGATTACCTGCTAGTATAATATTTGGGCTTTTTTTTCTTTCTAGCAAAGCCAAGAAAAAAAACTCAAGATCTAATTTTTTTCAAGTTTAATTACTTTTTAAAAATATGGTGTTGATGTCTGCTTGATTATTTCTCTGATCATTTGCAAAAATTCATTTTATAATATAATATAATATTATTTTTTTTACATTTCACTGTTTTTTTCATTTTTTAACCTCTAAATAAAAAGTATTTGACAAAAAGGCAGTCGGTAAGAACCCAAGTTCGTCAAACATAGGACGAAACTGCTGTTGACTGTGTGTTGGCAACACATCATTCAATGAAATGACCAGACACAAAATTATGCCAGAGCACTTTTAGTCTACCCAAGAACGATTGAGAGGCTATCACCAAACATACCTGTTCATTTCATGAATGGAAAACATGTCATGTAGCATATGGAGGACATCTCCAGTGACATGTTTATAGAGTCTACCTGCAGGAGATATAGGCATGGCCAGGCTGGAATCACACTCAAACAAGAAACCCTGGGCTCTCAGCCGACATGTGTGCAGTCAACTAACGGTGTAGTTGGCTGTGATGAGAGGTGACAGAGATGATGACAGAGTCCAGAAAACTCACAAGGAGGAGCCAGTTGCTTGTATGGTGAGTGACAAGATGGAATCAGAAAGATTGCTGTGTGCATCCACCCTCTCAATCCCGATGTACATGCAGAGCAGCTTGTTAACATCACCAATGGTTCCCTAGATCCGCTTTTAGCATTGTTGAAGAGGAGGTTACTGAATTTGAGATGTTGTTACTTCAAAGATGCAGGAATATTATTGAAAAGAGAGTTACCACCATGGTTGTGATGACACAGACCTGATCTTCTCATGCATTATGGGATTACAGGCCAACTCTAGAAATGTGGATTTCAAAGAGGTTCTCTCCTATGAGCTAGCACCTATCCTGTTTGGTGATTACGGGGAAATGAAGATCTGCAAGTCCAAAGCAGATTTAAAGAAGAAAATGATCGTTGAGGTGTCCGTGAGGAATGCTGACCAGATGGACTGTACTATTCTGGATGGCTGTGCAGTACTAAGGGTTGTCCCATGGGTAGCATCGTCAAAACAACCAAGCTCTAGTCATGTGGAGTCTTTCAAGCAGTATTTGCAGCGAAGATTGAGAATTGGAGATGTTTATCTTGTGTTTGATAGGTACATAGAGTTTAGCACAAAGTGTTCTGCTCACAATGCTAGAGGGTATGGTGGCTGCAAGGAGTTCCAACTGTCTTCCAACTCACCACGTCCCCCATCAGAACCAAGTTCTCAACATTCCAGAGAATAAGAACTTATACAGATCATAGTAGAAACTCTTGTGACTGAAGCCACAGTTCCTGGAATATAACAGAACAAACTAGTCATGACTAGCCAGGACCCTACACCTGAGATATCAGCAGGTTGCATCACTATATTCAGGACAGGACCACACATGAGGCAGATGAAATTGTAGTGGAACATGCTATCTATGCAGCAACAGAGGAGGGGAAGCATGTCAGAGTTGTGTCAGATGACACTGATGTCTACATTATGCTGCTGTATCACTACTACAGCCAATCCCTCACTTTCCACATTACATTAATTCCTACATGCCAGGAAAGAGCTGTCATTAACATAGGAGCTACAGTAGACAAACTATGCCCCAAACTCTGATGAGGAGGAAGAAGTTGATGAATAACTATTAGTGAGCCTCGACTATTTACCTGTCACTGTCAGTCGCTTTTGAACTTACTGCCTTCTGTACTTGTTACATGTATCAACACCTGCTGCTTTGTTGATAGCTTCTTTTGTCATTAATCACTCACTGATAAGCGATGAAGGATATTTGACCCACCAAATGGGGCAGGGGGCATAATGAACACTTGTTCAAACACTAATGATAAAAAATCCTGTGTAATTCTCGGTAGTTCGACAACTCATCTCTGTCTGGTTGGGGTTTATATACAGAACATTTGTATCACCCTCCAGTCATGCATAGTGATTGGTTTCTGGACTTCTGCGGTCTATAAAAAAGTTCAAATAACCCAGGCCAGCTTTTCCCCGACACCGGTCTGAAGGTTAGCGATATCACTTCCCCCATCGCTGGTATGTAATTATTTTTTTCACAATTATAATCGTAATTATTCTGCAAAGTTTTGTTCAGTAATAATGAAACTAAGTATATCTAATTTAATCAAATCCGTAGAAAGAATACTTTATTTTTAGTAATTGTTTTTCTTTTTTCTGGACAAATATTTGGACTATATTCTTTCTAGCAAAACCAAGAAAAAAAACAAACTTACTTTAAATTTTAATTTACGTTTTAATATGGCATTAAAAGTCTGCAGAGATGCCTAAATACAACCATAATAAGGTTTAAAATTGAAAACAAGAATGCTCTTGTCACATGGTTCAGTGACAACAACTTTTGTTTTCATCAATTGAAAAAAATTAAGTCATGAAAAAAAGAATTAAAATACAACCATAATAATGTTTAAAATGGAAAATGGGAAGTTGATGCTATGTTTCATTGACGTGAAAAGAACAGATACTACACTTTGATATTGAACTAAATGCTGCAAAAGGCTGGATCACAAAACTAGGATAGTGTCCAAACTAGGGTTTGCAAACCAGTATTTAAATATTGGTAAATACCGGTTTTGAAAACTGTTGAGCAATACTGTTACCAAAACATAGGCATCTAAGCGGCCCTTTGATGCCCCATTTTAAAACGTAAATTAAAATTTAAAAACTATTGTTGGTAAGATTTTTCTTGTTTTTGTTAGAAAGAATAGAGTACAAATATGTGTCTGGAAAAAGGAAATTTTAAGTTTAAAACTATGTTTTTTTTTAATTAACCACCATTTTTTAAATTAAAAAAAAAATAATTCAAAGTCTGTAATTTTTAAAAAATGGAGTGAAAAAGAATGATTTTGAATTATTATGAAACCAAGAAGACAGAGTTGACCACATACTTTTCAGTCCAAATTAAAGCTGGATTTCATTACTCGATTTCACTTGATGAATATACATCCTCCAAAAATCGCTGGTTCATGCATATCAATGTACACAATGTGAAAAAACATTGGTCTCTAGGTTTAGTGAGCATTCAAAGGTCATCAAATAGTAAGAGAAACATAGAATTCGTGGAGAAGCTATTAAATGAATTTGGATTAAATTTGAATTGTGATATTGCTAATGTTATATCAGATGGCGCTTCTATAACAGAAAAAAATTAGTCAAATTACTAATTACAAAAGAAAAAAATAGAACTAAAAACCGGTATTGAGAATTTCCA
>VCCN01006739.1:495949-510770 GCA_006491835.1 Architeuthis dux | reverse complement strand
CCCCCCCAAAGCATGCTGCCAAAAGATGTTTGTCACTCTATTGAGTGACTAACCAGACCTGTTGGTTTTTCTTTCTATTCAGCCCAAAGAGTCATGCTAAACCGAAATGATTTTTAAAATTACCAACAAAGATCTGGCATGATTTGAATCTGCATCAAGTCGGCTGACAGTCATATACGATAACCTGTATGCCAAGATAACAGTTAGTGAAAAACTTAAAGTGTAATTGCTAGGATGAGTTATTTTATTATAGCTTTAGTTAAATGTTGATAATTATTTGAATGAGTCACAATAACTGTACCAATCAAATAATTTCAAAAAAAAAAAATGAAATTTTACGTTCTTCCACAGTCTTTCTGTCTGTCTTTGAGAAATTCATTGTGCAATCAAAAAGTCTCTCAGTTTCTATATAGTCGTGGATTTTTATTGTTCTTAAATTTCATCTTTTTTTAAAATTAAGTTTCTTACAGAATATAAAACGGGTTTTAAAAAACCTTGAGAGTTCGTTACCCTTCAATACTGGAAAATCTTCAACTTTTAAAAATGTTTTTTCAAAAAATCCTGGATCTGTTACATTTCAATTACATTTATGTATACGCTCATGACTGCCCACATGATATGTCCAAAAGTTCTCAATGAAATTCTGTGGATGGGTGGACATAGGCTAGAGGAGAACTGATTAAATTTTGGATCAGATCCATACACAATTACTCCACCTGACAATGACGTTGGCAGAGGTATGCACTTTCTAGTTTTCTTATGCGCTTTGGAGAGAATATTCATGAAATTTAAAAAAATGATTTTTTTCCTACCCAGGAATCAAAAAGTTATGAGGTTTTATTCCCTACCTTATTATGACTTTCTTTGCAGTCACCGATTTTTACCTGAAACTGTGGATGTTAGAATTCACATATAAAATGCAATATGTATAACATTTCAAAGAGCACACGTTACACTGATTCCAGGCAGTGTACACAGATATTCTGATCCTAGACAGAAGTGCTGTTCCATACGTAAATAATCCTGTCATTTCTCTGCTAGTAGAATAAATAAAACTTATTAAAATAATGAACCAAGCAAAGATAACTAATTTTGTTGAAATAAGAGTTACGCCCCTTGAAAAAGTTCATTGCTCTACACTCCTGGGCAACAAAGAAATGAGCCAGGCACTTTCCATCAAATTTGTGCAATTACTCTTTTGTTTTATTGAATACAGGCAAAATACGTGACATTAATATACAACAAATGTACTAAGTTTGTGTGTAAGCAGATTTTTTTTTGCCTAAATCCCAACCCAGGTTACAAAACAAATCAGCCATCTATCATCTGTGTATTGTTACTGTTGTAATATTATTCTGAACATACTTAAAATTGAGGAGGAGGGGGGGGGGGTTGTAGGTCACTGTTTTTGTCTTCTTCGTTTCAAAAAAGTCTAAATAGCATGCAACTGTAGAAGTCAAAAGCCACATTTTTGGCCTTCGTCAACCAGGAAAGTCTTATCAGGATACTCAGAAAATGTTAAAGTCTGAAGATATCCAGATTCCATTGTCTACAATTAAAAGAATTGGACACACATTTCAAATGACAGGTTCTGTGGCACAGAAAGTAGGTTCTAGAAGACCTAAAGTGAGAACAAGTCGAGATGACAGAAAGTTGAAAATGACTGTTCTGAAGTATTGTAAAACACTAACAAAATTTGCACAACAACAATTCAGAAATTCAAAAGAAATCACCTTGTTTCAAGAAGAACAATTTCAAGTAGGCTGAAGTAAGCTGGGTGTGCATTTCTGTCTACAAAGAACGTAGCAGACCAACTCAAATTTATGTCACTTTATGGCCACCATGATACATAATGGTCAGAATGCAGTCTCTGTAGGTCAGGTGAAAGATTTAACCCAGAATATCTGTCTACCACAGTGAAGCATGTAGAAGGTTAAAATTATGGTATGGAGGGTAATTTCTGTATCTGGTGTTGGCAAGCTGGTACAATGTGAGAAGTCCATTAATGCAAAGGAGTGCAAAGGAGTACAAACATATTTTACAAAAATGGTTGCTTCCAAGTCAGGACAAGTTATGTGGTGGAAATAAAAGGCAAGAGGCTATTTCTAACAAGATAATGCTCCGACAGACACAGCAAAAACCACAAAATCATGGTTTGAGTGGCAGTTTTTGTCCATGATGTTTTGGCCTGGTCAGTCACCAGGTCTTAACCACATAGAGAACATATGGGCACATATTAAGGCCAAACTGGTTGGGAGAAAATTTGGGAACACTGACCAGCTGTGGGAAGCAGTCAGAGATGAATGGAACAACATAGATCAGCACACTGTAAACAATTATTGGACAGCTTTCCCAAACGGTTCAGTTTTCTGAAGTAAAACAAAAGAAAAGCTATCCCATACTAAAACATACTCTACACACAAGCACTGTTGTATAACATTGTCGAATATCTCACCTATAATTGTTAAAATAAGAGTAAACCCTCGCTATAACAAACTGATGGGGGGTTGTTAAAGCAAAGATTCACTATACCCGATTTTTGCCCCATGTTTGGTAAATACAAATAAGTTTGGTAGTTTGACAAATTTAACAAACGTTGTTCAGTAAATCCAAAGGCGGTTGCCCTTTGTTCTATTCTCACCTTACCTCTTCATGCAAATGTCTAATGTTATGTACAGTTCTACAGAATCTTATCTTATTTATATATAATAAAGATTTGCTTAACCTCTATGTGACAACGTTTCTCCTGGACAAATGTGTTTAATCCCCCCCACCTCCCCCCAAAAAAAACAACAACAAACGGCTGTAGAGACATTTCCCTCTAGATTTCCAAAGAAATTTTAAGAACATAACAGAAACTAATGTTTTTGTTGAGTTAAACTCAGGCTGGAAGGCTCAAACACAACAAAAACATTTTTCCAACAAAAACTGCAATGTAAACTAAACCAAATTTTGACCCAGACCCATTGTATTAATTTTAACTAATATTTACCTTCATGAAGCACATAAAATTACTTATTTGCTATTCAAATATTTATGATGACTATCATAAAGAATTAACCGACACATAAAAAAAAAAAAAAAAGAAATCTTAAGTGTTACTTTTTCTAAGTATTAAAAGTTACTGTCATAAACAACTATGATTTTTACATAAATTTTGCCATCCTTTTCAATTTATCTCAAGTAAATAAAACTTAAAGTTAAAAAATAAAAACGACTTTTTATTTAAATTTACTCTCAAATTTAAACTGGAGTGAACGTTATGTAACTATTTACTTAAAAACACCTAATTTACCTTCAATTTGTATTAACACTAGCTGAAAATACTCACTGCAGTTATCCCCAACTATAGGAGCCTAAAAAAGTCATTATATCAAGGGTTTACTGCAATTGCAAAAGATTTGATTAAAAAAAAAAAAGGGTTTGGCCCAGGAGTGTACAATAAAGCATAGATGAAACAGTCTGTTGTAACAGTTCGCTTATGGGCACCCCCACCATGGAGCAATGGTTATCAAGCTAGTTTCAATGATTATTATTACTGCAGTGAGTTTGATCCTCACTAGGTGCTACACACTTGTGGCATTGTACTAAGCTAAGCATATATCAGTAATAGTTTGATTATATCATGTTTAAATGACAAAAAAATAAAATAAAAAGCAGAGGTTTCATGAAATTTTCCCATTTGGACTAACTGTAATGGCCTCAATCTTATCCCCCACCCCTCTATCAGATGAATAGTGAGTTGTAGCCAGAGGTATTTAATTAAGGTGCCCCATAACTTAAAAGACCCCCACCCCGACTAAAAAAAGGGGGGGGTGCAACTGAATGATAATTGTATAACCTGTCCACAGGACGGGTATTTGGCTGGTAAAAATAATAATTATCTGAAAGATAGTTACTAAGCTTAGCTAGGTCTGACACAAGGCAACATGATGAGGGGTAGTAAATGGTGTAGCAGCAATCTTCAAAGTGAGGAGGACATACCTGCCTTAGGAACCAGCATTTGAAATTCTGGTTTTTACCAGTGTTCAATGACCACTGGCCTTAGTTGTGGTAAGGTGTTGAAGACACAACCACCATGGCCAGCAAGGTATTTGAAAGTGTTGACATCAAAGAAATATGTCTTATTTTCATCAATGAAGAGGATTTTGCACTGCACAATTCATATAAATCTGTCCTTCACTCTCTCCCAATCACTTTACAGGTGCATCTAAAAGAAATTGGAATAAATTGGAAAAGTCTTTTTTCCACCCCTGTAATTTAATTAAAAATGTGAAACTTTCATATATTCTAGATTCATTACACATAAGGTGAAATATTTCAAGCCTTTTTTGTTTTAATTTTGATGATTACAGATTACAGATCATGAAAATCAAAAATCCATTAACTCAAAATATTAGAATATTTAATAAGATCAATGAAAAAAAAAAAAAAAAAAAAAAGGATTGTCGAACTTCTGAAAAGTATGTTCATTTATGCACTCAATACTTGGTCAGGACTCCTTTTGCACGAATTACTGCATCAATGCGGCGTGGCATGGAGGCAATCAGCCTGTGGCACTGACGAGGTGTTATGGAAGCCCAGGTTGCTTTGATAGCAGCCTTCAGCTCGTCTGTATTGTTGGGTCTGGTGTCTCATCTTCCTCTTACCTACATAGATTATTATAGATTCTCTATGGGGTTGGCTGGCCAATCAAGCACAGTAATACTATAGTCAAAAAATCAGTTACTAGTAGTTTTGGCACTGTGGACAGGTGCCAAGTCCTGCTGGAAAAGGAAATCAGCATCTCCATAAAGCTTGTCAGCAGACGGAAGCATGAAGTGCTCTGACTGTAAAATCTCCTCACTGGACTTCAAGCAACTTGGATTCTTTGCCTCTCCACTCTTCCTCCAGACTCTGGGACCTTGATTTCCAAATGAAATGCAAAATGTACTTTCATCTGAAAAGAGGACTTTTTCTCCTTAGCCCAAGTAAGACACTTTTGACTAGTGTCAGGAGTGGCTGGACACTAGGAATGTGACACTTGTAACCCATTTCCTGGACACGTCTATGTGTGGTGGCTCTTGATGCACTGACTCCAGCCTTTTCCTTGTGTAGCTTTCCCAAGTTCTTGAATTGGCCTTGCTTGACAATCCTCTCAAGGCTGTGGTCATCCCTCTTGCTTGTGCACCTTTTCCTACCACACTTTTCCCTTCCATTCAACTTTCCATGAATATGCTTTGATACAGCACTCTGCAAACAGCCAGCCCTTTCCGCAATGGCCTTCTGTGGCATACCCTCCTTGTGTCAATGAGTGTCTTCTGGACAACTGTCAAGTCAACAGTCTTTCTCATGATTGTGTGTATTGAAGCAGACCGAGAGATTCATGGTATTTATACTGCATAAATAGTGATTTACTCAAACACGAAATGGAATATTCTAATATTTTGAGAAAAGTTTTTTTTTCTGTTTTTTTTTAGCTGTAGGTTTGTAGGCCGTAATTATCAAAAATTAAAACTAAAAAAATACTTGAAACATTTTAGTTTACATGTAATGAGTCTAGAATATATACAATTTTCACTTTCTGAAATAACTGACAAAAAATGTTGAACTCTTTTGAAAAGTTCATTTTCTCTAATGCACTTCTATCATAGAAGTGCATCAGAGAAATTGAACTTTTCCTAAAATTGTAATGATAAAATAAATTTCCACTCAAACAACAGGAAGGTTTCAAAGTGTTTAAGATTGGAAAAACATTTTAATTTAATGTTTCTTTTTAACCTTGTTTTGCCCAAATATTTTTTTATCAATTTTCCCAATTCTGATGTGAGATAAAGCATGAAATCTCAGGAAGATTTACATCAAGGAAACAAGATACTTTGAAAGTCATGACACTAAAGAATTTAGTGTAACACAAAATCACTCATAAAAAATATTTCTAATCTTTCCTATTAGTATACAACACTTAACGTGCCCAAAGTCCATAGCCCCTATTGCAATTTCCACAATGTATAAACAATATTATTTCACAAGTTATTTGAACTAGGATCCTTGTTGTTTTTATTACTAAATTTCAGCTGATGCATATTGCCCATCCATCTGGATTTATCTTTCTATGATTCTAAATATGAGCCTCAATAAAAAAAAGAACTGCATAAGCAGGTCCAACATAAAATTCAACACTATGAATGCCCATGTGGGTATGTGTCTATACATACTTAGTACATGTGGCTAGAGTTTTTTCAGTCAGGCGACTAGGTTGTTGCTATCTACAGGAATTTTTGAACCTCAGATCTAGAGCCACTGAGAAATGTAGCAATATAAACTATGTCTGAAAATACTAGTCTGAATAATCTGTAATAATATTACTAGCATAGTATAGTATCCATAAAAGATAATGTGATCATTTACATATGGGTCATCCCGTGTCAAGTGGACCAATTTTTGGAAAGTTCCGCACTCGACCATCTCAGATTTTGCTCGAACTTTGCTCATATGTTCATTTGGGTTTGAAATGAACTCCTGTAAAATTTTAGCTCAATATCTTTATTTGTTCAGTCATTATGGATCCAAGAACAAGGACTACTTTGTTCGAAATTCGCCCCCCCCCTTTCAACTAGCAACCATTCCACAACAGGGACTTCTACTGCCCTGAAAAGTTCTGAATGAAGAAAAAATTCTTGGATCTGCACGAAAAATTAACCACCTCTTCCTTACCCCATTACCCACCCTTTCACAAGGTCATGATCAAAGGTGCCAATACACGACCAACTGGAGTTGTCAGTTTCATATGGGAACAGGTGTTACAGAACCAGTAGGACAAAAAAAAGGATGCAATTTTTACTTTTTTTAAATTAAACCATATACATACATACTCACTCACTTTTTGCTTCAATTCTGTTGTGCTGTAGTGTTACAGAGGCAGGGATAAGTGATGCACATGAATGCAATTCCTGAATATAGCGGCCATTTTGATTACATAATGATGTCACATGACCATTATATTTGTATAATTTGGCCATACTTGAAATCAATATATTATAACCTTCAAAATAATGACTTCCCAGAGTTTCTTAGGAAATGAGAAAACTTAAATCCATCCATTATGTCATTATCGCCCTTGCTTTGTAACCTTTAAAAAAAAAAAAAACCCAAAAAAACAAAAACAAAACAAACCCCAGGCCTGATTGAGTTAAGAAAAATCAACCATTAAATTAAACATTGGATACTCACTAGTATATTGTTTGGAGCTGTTTTTAACATTAATGTTTTAAAAATCAAACAATGTCTTTTGAAGAGAATATTTTGAGGAATCCCTTGTTTACGGGGAGAATGCCTTGAAAGCCAAATCTAGACCAGTTAATTCGTTGAAAAGATAACCAGATGTTCTCACACAGAAATTATTCACTTGAATTAATTTTTAACACACTTGTATAACATAATGATTGCTGTAGCCAGAGTCAATGAGAAGGTGATACCAAATATTATAGTATCAAATATAATGCAGTTCAATGATGATCGTTAATATAGTTCGAATGATGATGTATATGTACTCCGTATGATGCATAATTGTGTCTGGTACCAAATATAATATCGTTCAGTGTGATAGTTAATATAGTATGAAATCTCATGTTAGGATCAAGGCAGAAAATATTGAGATGTTTTAAACTTAATAACAACAAATATGTATTCCACCAGAGGGTATTGAAAAAAAATCAGCATTTACTTTTAAGATTTCTTTGTACAGAGCATATCAAAATAGTAGTTTAGCCCAGAATCATATTTTATGTCACTGTGTATATGCACATTGAGATACACAGGCAGATCTCTGTATCTAATGAAACAAAAACATGCATTCTTTTGCACAAAGAATTGTGGAATTGATGAAACCCTTTTTATATCTCCAACATCAGGTGGAGATCTAAAAACTGAGAACAGACAATGATCTGCCCATTGTTAAAAACAATTTTTTATGGACTATCATACTTATTTCACTTATATCACTTCCTTACACCCATTAGCAAGGTTAGCCTCTTAAAATCCCTAGCATATATAGTATCACACCTGTTATCATTCTCAAGGATGGAGAGGGGGTTCTACTCAGTAGTGAGGGATTCAGAGTTCAAGAGGAGCAAGGGGGTCACTTGTTAAATTCATTGCTATCTGCAAGTTAGCTGTACATTAAACTTTTGAGTTATCTTGAGATTTATTTATTCAACATTTAATCCACTTTTCAGGATGAGTGAATGACCAAAATTTGTTCACAAAAATAGATGTTTTCTTTTCTTCTCCACAAGAAAAGAACAGGTGCTAGCTAAAAGAAGATTTGTTCTTTGATTCCCACACTAATATCACATGAAGATGAAAAGATAGACAAGATTGTAACCTTGTGAGGTTATAAACCAATTTATTAAATAAACAGTAAAACCTCCAAACAAACTCATTTTAATGCAATTTACAATCAAATTGAGAATCTCTTAACATTACAAGTCAACTTATGAATAGAACCAGAAACACCAACTAAAAAGGTCATCATATTTCATTTTGACCCAATAGACATCTGGATCATTCCGTGTCAAGTGGACCAATTTTGGGAAAGTGCCCCACTCGAACATCTCAGATTTTGCTCTAACTTTGCTCACATGTTCATTTGGGTTTGAAATGAAGTCCTGTAAAATTTTATCTCAATATCGTTCAGTCACTATGAATCCAAGAACAAGGACTACTTTGTTTCAAAGCTACAACAACCAAATTATTTTTTCCATTTTCAACTAGCAACCATTCCACAACAGGAACTTCTCTATTGCACTGAAGATTTGTTCTCAGGGTCAACTTTATATGTAGATTTTGAAAATGTTATCAGCCTAGCTCTAGAAAAAGATGTCAAAGTTGGCTCCAAATTTCATTGGTATTTCCGAGAAGCCATTTTAATCATTACTCAAGACCTAGCCAACATTGTGTGCTCTGTCTGGCAAGGAACAAAGTGATGTCAATGCACTACAAAACGTTACAATCTGGATCTTTCTAGCTTTTCTAGATCCTGAGATATAATATCTTAAAAATGGTCTGAATTAACAAAACAACAAAAATGCACCATTTTTAAAGGCAAAAATGTACATGTGGAACAATCTGCACAACTTACTACTAAGAACCACTGAAAAGAGCAATGTTTAAAATACTTGGGGATAGATTTTCAAGATCTAATCAGTGGTTGAAATGGGGAGGGGGGTATGCAGTGATACAGCATATACCTACATCTCAATTTCCAGGTTTTTTGCTATGTTCAATGTCTATTAATGAGACTTTAACATATACCTAGCCCCCAAATTCTAACCATTCCTTGTTCTTGGATCCATAGTGACTGAACGAGTAAAGATATTGAGCTAAAATTTTACAGGAGTTCATTTCAAACCCAAATGAACATGTGCGCAAAGTTAGAGCAAAATCTGAGAAGGTCGAGTGGGGACCACTGGTCCACTTGACATGGAATGACCCAAATGTATAATTTTCACAAAACAAAACCAAAAAATACAATATAAGGAAAAGTAATTTAATTATTATTTAACATGTTCAGCATCAAAGGATGTTAATTAATATTTTTTCTACATTACATTAAGCGAAGAAAAAGTCTTAAAAAAACGCAGGTGCAGAAGGTGTTAAAAAAGAAAATTTCTTCAGTTAAAGCAATCCAGTTCTATCACTTTCAACTTGACAACTATCCTACATTTTGGCCTGACATTTCTTATCTAGGGTCAATTTCTAAAATAATTCACATCCAAAATCTTTAATAACAATTTCAATTAATGAGAATAAAAATTCCAAAAAGTTCAATATGACGAAACTCACGCAATTTGAATAAAATCTAGGTCATCTTGTAGAGACTTTCATTGTAACTTTTTATTACACAGTCACAAAAATTGCTCTTAAAAATGCTAGATACAAAGTTTTAGGGAAATTTTACTTCAAATTTAATATAACGCAATGTATGCCTAAACTGCCGAACTGAATTGCATAAAACTTTTTAGACACAACCTGACCCTGCGATGGATTTTTGCTATAAAACCACACACACACACACATACACACAATGATTCTCCAAGTTGCAAACAAGGGTTTTAGTGTAGAAATGAAAAAGATTATAAAAGTTAGGCACATGTGATTTATAAGCAGAAATAAATCGGCTATACAATATATGTCTTTGTGGCACAGTGGGTTAGGGCGCTCATCTTGTAATCAAGAGATGAGTGGATTCAAACCACCTGGAAGTGACTTTTTTTTATAAACAATAGTAGTTATAGTCGAGGACAAATTTTCTGGTAGTCGTGTGTAAATATTAATATTGTTTTTTAAAATAGTGCCTCATGCCCACAGCATGTGAGGTGAGTGATTCTGGCAGGCTGATTTCCTATTAATTTTATGTTTATACAATAATCAGTAGAGAGATCACCATGATGAAATTAAAATAGTCTAATTGTCTACCTAGAAATTATAAATCATATCTTAAAAAAAATTAGAAAATCTTGAAGAAAACAGGACCTGTAAGAAAAACAGGTACCTACACAATGTGTTAATATAATTGAAAAAACTTAAACACAGAACAAGACAAAACAATATTAATGCTGTGTCAAAATTGAACAATCTTATTTTATAAAGTTTAGTTACAGATGGGTACATGCCACTACATTAATATTTTTTCGTCTATTTCATGTTAAAATATTCTTGTTCAGTTTTTAAAAAGTTTTTACAATTATATTAACACATTGTGCAGGTACGCATGTTTCTTACTGGTAATAAAATGAATATATGAATTCATTTATCATACTGACCAAAATATCTTTATCCCAAAATTAATCAATTAAATAGTTCAATGATTAGCAGATAAAATAATTTTATTGGGTCAAAGAAAGTTTCATGTCTGCAAATTAATTTAAAGTAGGACCTCTGAATTTATTTCTTAACTGTTATGTTTGGTCTGTTCCAAAGAAGACTTCAGTTTTTTTCTATAGTTTTGAGAATGGTCATTAACATTCAGACAGCAACCCAAATGTAGGATTTGGGTGTTTCTTTATCTTTGCTTTGTTGGGTTTTGGCTTCCATACCTTGTTCCTGTTAAGCAGAAGCCACATTGGGTTGTGCTGCCTCTTTGATTTTTCTCTGTTTCTAACAGCGTTCTGTCAATAATCTGGACTTCCTCCCAGAAAGGAAAGTGATCACCTTTCTGACCCTAGGGTTCTTGGTGCCAGGGTCAAGCTGAACTTTGGTGCCCTTTAAAGTTATCTTATTTATTAGAAACCATCAACCAAAACTGTCAACAAAGGTTTCTTCAGTTGGTCTGGCTGGCTATGCATCACACATACAGGCCATACAAATGGAGCTAGAGAGCTGAAATTTTCAACATTTACTCCTTATGTGAGAAAAAATGTTTTTGTTTTTTTTGAAAATCCCCTCTTAATAGGTTGAGGGGGGGGGAATTTGTAATGTAAGTTTATGCTAAATTGCCACCTTAGTTTGTGTCTGGCAGCATTCATGCTTGTTTGTTATTTAAATCCAGACTTATTTAGTGATCACTGCCCAACAAAATGCGAGAGAAGTAACTTATTCATTGATCACGCCCAACACGGCATGCTGCCAAATAATGTTGGTCACATGATGGTTTCTATTGAGTGATTAACCAGATCTGTTTTTTCAGGTTTTCAGTGAGAAAAACAAATATATAGGTGCTATACTATACTAATTGATACTGAATATCAATAATTTAAATTACAATTCATTAATTAAATGAGCTTGTCGTCGTTCAATAGAATCTCCTTTGCCAATTGTTTCTTTTAGTTTCACAACAGAAATTATTTAACTGTCAGATATTCCAGAAAAATTCGACTTCACCTTCACATAAGGGAATTTTCTTATTTTGACTTTTCATTGTTCAATTTATTCATTTTCCCCATTTGTATTTGGAAAGTCCAATTGTCTCATGATAGGCACTTGGTGCCCAGGACAACTGCCTGTATTGTTGCTGATACCTAGGACCGGCCCTGGTTATATCCAACAAGTCTAGGTGTGTGTCACAGAAAGAAACTGGTGACTAACATAATAGAAAAAAGTAAATCTTTATAATAATGAAAATTTGCTTAACCTCTCATTTGCTTTTTTTCGCCCCCAATACGGTTGTAGGTTTTAGATATTTTACTCTAGATCTATAATTTACATGGTTTCATGGCCATAAGCTCCATATAGCAGGGGATAACGGCCCGGAGTAATATTTAGGCCAAAGGTCTTCAATGGGGGCTGTACCGCCCACTAGAGAGCGATTTTAGGTGGGCGGTAGTTTGTCTTGAAAGGAAATGGTAAAAGTTAAAGTATTTTAATTAAAACCCTTTAATACTAAGTGGATATACAAAATGTTTTTAAATTTAAAGAAGCTATATCTGATATCTTGTAAAAATGTTCTCAAATGTTATGTTAGGTAAGTGGTGTAGCATGTTTCATCTCTTTAAAATATGTCAAAATGAGCAGCGGTGAGCAAAAAAAAAAAAAAAGGTTGAAGGCGATCTTTCATTTTATGTCACCACGAGCAAAACACAGATTTTAAAATTTTACAAAAAATCGAATATTCATTGGATTTTGATAAAATTTTCGGTACTATAATAAAGGACAAATTCTTTTTTTAACAGGAGTTATTGATTTATCGGTTAAAAAGTAAACATTTACTTTAAAAGTTCAATTCTAGGTTGGAATTAATGAAAATTTGTTTTACTTTTTCTAAAAATAATTTGGACTTTCCTCTTTTTAACAAGAACAAGAAAATATTGGCTCTTTATTGGCAAATATTTTCGTTTTTGAGAAAATAAATGAAAACATAACATAGAAAAACAAGACAAGTTCGATTGTTTGAAGGAATTTCAAAGAGCGGACGAGACACTCAGTAGTAGCCATGATGATGAGGGATACGGTACGGACAATAGTAGAAAATAAAACGAATTTGGCCCATCAGCTTAACAAACGATATTATAATGCATCTATTCCCCATTGTTTTTCTTGTGTTCCTGTATATGTGTATTATAATATTGTTTGTTAAATTGTTTATTTTTATTTCAGACTCAGAAATCCAATCGGGACCACCTTGGCTAAATTGTGCCAAAACCTTATAAAATGTTCGTGTAAAAAAAAACAAACACAAATATACATTAAATTATAATTTCTTCCAAAAGTCTACCTTATAAAATGTATGTGTAAACAACACAAATTAAATTATGTTTTGATGGGCACTTTTCTTCCCTTGATAAATTCATGATGGTCCAAAACTTTAGTTAAACAAATCCAGAAAAAAAAAAAACAACTTATAAAAAAACAAAATAAATAAGATAATTCATGAAAGAAAAGCAAAGGGGAATAGATGCATTATAATATCGTTTGTTAAGGTGATGGGCCAAAACAAATTCGGTTTTATTTTCTACTATTGTCCGGTAGGGTGGGAGTTATCGTCATGGACCCTGATTATGGTAATACGGAAATGGTTGACACTATCTCCAGTAAATTGACGGAAAGTAAGTGCCGGCTATAGCATTATGGTTACATTGTAAATAGAAACCCCCTCGTAAAACCTGGAAAAAAACCCCAAAAACAACACTTTCTAAAAGCTAACAAATTTCCAGATGGTTGTAGTGGATTGAAAGCACCTAAAATTGAAAGAATCTTTTTTTCTTCTAGGAGAATTCGCAACTGTCGATATACGTAAATCTTAACCACACTTCTTTTTTGTGTGATTCTTTAATAAACCGCCATTTTTGCAATAGACATCGATTGTACATCGATTCAAGTAATTACGGCCATGATTTTTTTACATGTAATGCTAAAATATTGCAAGGATTTGGAACAATAAACATTTTTTTTCAAGTAGGTTAATGTTATATTTATTTGCCGCGCCAACGTGTGAGAAACTCAGATTTAACCTTTTAAGTTAAAAAAGAAAAAAAAAGAAAAAATGAAGACAAACACGGTCAATAAATATTACAATTTACTTAAATAAAATCAATTTAAACATAACGATTGCATTCTAATCTAAAATATACACAATGTCCAAAATAATTCCACAAACAATCTACATAATGTAACGAACTACGTCTGCAATGATTTTTTGTTGACAAAGTTTTACAAAGTAAAAAATGACCGAAAGTAGTCGATATGTCAGACAATTATTTTAAGTATTAAAATTATTATTATTACCAACAAACTGACGAAAAGGATGAAAATATAAACGTTGAGAGCAACAAATTGAGTTTAGATAATTTAAAGAATGACTATCAACAACATGAAAAGTCCCATTTTACCCCACCAATTAAAAAAAAACGAGTGAGCATTAACACTTCGTACATTATTATTATTATGAAGAATTTCAATTTTTACCATTAAACAATGACAGTAATTCTGTTCTTTGGATATAAAAAATGTAATGCTCCTTTGCTTTACAGATGGTTAATATCATGTCACAAACCACCGCACGCTTAAAAAAATGACAAACAATTGAACTTACCACGGCTACACGTTTCGCCATCTTGTCAGACTTACCACAATCCCCGGTGAACGTTTTTAAAGTCCCATGCGAAAAAATGTTCCGCTTACCCTAAATCTTCTACAGGTTTCCCTTGATTACTCCTCACCGCGTGAATCAAATACAACAATCAATGGTAAATTGACAATTGATCCATGATCAATTATTATCAACTCAAAATATTCAAGTTGAGCAACTTTATAATGTACATAATATGATATTCTTGCGAAGAAAATAACAACAAATGTGAAATGTAACTACAGCCCGGCTCGTACTCGTGACGAAGGAAAATGT
>VCCN01006739.1:482814-492894 GCA_006491835.1 Architeuthis dux | reverse complement strand
AAAAGCTGCAAATTCAATTAAATACTCGTGAAACCGACGATTTATTTTAAAAACAATTATAAAACAGCTTGGACGAATCTTTAAATAATTATTTCTTATAGAACTTCCTACCACACACATACTTTCACATACTGTCGTATATTAAACAATGAACTGAACACACAAATAATTACTCAGCAGACTTTATTCCCAAACACACAAGCTTACAAACCTAAACAGGAGACTTTCCTATGGTGTTTTGTTATCTGAATAAAATCAATATAATTATTATTATTCACCTCTTTGTCAAATGATTCGTTAAACTTTGAACCACGTTTTGTATTATGAATACTTTGGGTATGCACGTAGAGATACGGGCATATGTACCATCACACACTTCGACCTTCGCCGTCCACTCCACGCAAGCCTCGATCACCACACGTTGTGTTCAAAGAAGCATCGACGAAAACCGAAGGTGGGTGTACAGTAGCAATTAAGTCAAGACTGCTGTAAACATGAACACGTGACGCTGCTATAATAATAACAAGCATTTATTCGAAGATCAAGTTGATATATCGTCTTCTGTTTGGCACGGGAGGCAATGCGATACAGTACTGCTTCAGGTCAGGATTATTGCTTTTCTCATGAGGTGGAGAAGAAGATCTCTGCAGTCCACTACTGGTAGCCACGCAGGGGGTGGGGGTGGGGTGAAGGTTTCAGTCTAGAAAGTAGAACCAAGCTCTCACTCTGTGGTCTCTAGTTTTCAGTGGGACTTGAATAAGTTGCTTTCCGGTTCTACCATAATGCAGTACAATACGTTTGCCTTCTTCGCCTCAGATATCAAAGAGTTCGCCAGGCAGGTCGATCCAAATCTGACTGAAAAACAAAATCTACCCTCTTTTATGGGCAAACCTCAATTCTAGGGTTGTTTCTGACGGACGTAGGGGAGACACCAAACTCCACCTGTGCCTTCTCCAATCACAATACATCTGTATTCAATGTGTCAACATCCGCCGATCAACAGCCCTGCCGAAGACACTGCCTATGTTTCACTTCAGGTCGGCAAGTGTACTCAAACCAACCTGTCAACAGCTCGTCCTTCCACCATCTGGCCTTTCTCTCGACCAGTATCTCCTTGTTTCCATTTCAAGGCAAAAACGAAAGTACTTATTCTGATACAACGTATCTGTTGTGTACTTGTAAAATATAGAATAATCATAGAATCACACATCACACAAGTGGTTGACCCCGAACGTGACAAATCTTTTATATCTTTCTTAAGTGATAAAATACGTAACTTTCTTTCTTTGAACAAGGCCGAAATTAAATTACACTTTGGTTAAAAAACCCGATTCCCACAAATTGGCGACTTTCCAACGTTCAAAGAGGACGAATAAATAGCTCTGATTGTCCAACTAGGACGCAACGAATAAATAAAACGAATAAAAAGGAGTGATATGACAATAAAATCATCACAACCAAGTCATGGAATCTAACAATGATACAAAACCTATACAGGCAGCAATAACACCAAATTTGCACGCGTTCAACATAAATGACATCAATACATGGTTTTGTCAACTGCAAGCCATATTCTCAGTGATGAAAATAATATCCCAATGGGCACGCTACGCATACGTTGCGGAGAAGCTTCCAATAGAAGTAGCCGGCGTGGTCACTGAACTATTATCAGCAATGCCCGAGGAAGATCCGTTCGATACCCTTAAGGAGGCTATATTAAAACGAATGTGAAAATCAAATGAGAGCATGCCGAGAGATCATTTCAACAACGTAGAAACACTATAGAACACTTTCACAGTTGCTACGCCATATGAAACATTTACTGGAAAACAATTTTGATGAGGCTATGATTGGATAAACTACCTCCTACCATGACACAGATGTTGGCGCCAATGAAGGAGGAAGCTGGCATTGAAAAACTGACGGAGATTTCAGTCAGAATTCAGACCGAACTACAAGGACAATTTAAAATCAATGTGCACCATGACACAACATTCGGACAGTAAATTATGTCAAGTACTATCTACAGTAGAACGGCTGACCAAACAAATGCAATCCCTTATGGATAATCAAAGACAGACCCGTGACAATCAATGTGATACCACCAGTATCAGGACGCAATTTAAGACCTGGAACTTACAAGTTACAGGCCGCGAATGGCAGAAAGATTGACACGTATGAGGAACAAAATTCACACTAGACCTCGGTATGCACAAAAGTTGTTCATCACAAGTTAAGACACCGATAATAGGGGACGATTTCCTGTCAAGTTTTAACATGTCTGTACATATGGCTACCCGAACACTTATCGATAAGCAGAGTTTATGATTAAGGGAATCCGTTTTTGTTACAGTTCTACAGAGATATGCACAGCATTACACGAAGACGCAAATATTAAGGCACTTCTGCAGAAGTACAAATAATTAACTTCGCCATTTAAATTACTCAGCTAGTAAATGATCAAGTCCCCTACATTTAGTTCCTACGCAAACCGCAGGAACATGGAGACTTCTCGGAGATTTTCGTGCATTAAATACTGTTTCAATTCCGGATCGTTCCCCCGTCCCTCATTACAAGACTTTGCTATTGACCTGAAAGGTGCCAAAATATCTTCAAAAACAAACTTGGTAAAGGCATTTAATCAAATACCAGTCGCGGAGGAATACACACAAACAGCTGTGACAACACCTTTCGGGCTAAATGAATTCACTAGGATGTCGTTCGGGCTACGCAACGCCGCAAGGTGTTTTCAATATTTAATCGATGAAATATTCAGGGGACCACCTTTCACATTCGCTTACATCGATGACGGATTAATAGCAAGTAACACTTACGAGGAACATGTGAATCACTTACAACAAGTATTTGAACGATTGGCACACTTCGGTTTAAAAGATAACGTTGAAAAATTTGCAGTGAAACAATTTAATTTCCTATGGCACGTGGTCGACGAAAATGGAATATCACCCCTACCCGAAAGAATTGCTACCTACAAGATTTCCCGATATCCACATCACTTAGTCAACTGTCTGATTGATCAATTATTATCATCAATTTATTCCAAACTATTCCACTATTTTATCACCCCTCACTGATCTTTTAAAGAACGTTAAAAAAAAGAATGCGAATATATCCTTACAGAATCAATAACGCTAAGTCGGACCTAGCAATCTTTACAAAACTCAACTACATTGTGGACAACGACGATGCCAAAATTATGTTGACAACAGATGCGTCATCAAAGGCAATCGGTTCGGTAATACACCAGATTATTAATAACGAAGCTAAACCAATATATTTTTTTCTGTCAAATTGAATGAAGCACAACAGAATTACAGCACTTCGAGGGAATTTACTTGTCAATAAAACATTTCAGACACATTCTTCGCAGTCTATACTGACCATCGCCCGCTAACCTTTGCCCTCAATACGAAATCGATAAGAGATAAGACACTTGGATTACATATCACAATACATTAACGATATCAGGTACATCAAAAGCTATACCATTGCGGACACATTATCCCGTTCGGAAATTACAGCAATCGGTGAAGACATACTAAGTCACGAACTGTTAGTTAAAGAGCAAGATATTGATTCCTCAATACAAGAAGCTCTGTCTTACACATCAATGCATTTGAAAGAAATACCAGTTCCATTTTCTGATAAGCACATTTTTTGCGATGTTACTTTAAGCAACGCTAGATCATATGTACCACCGACACTTAGATAAAGAATGTTTGAACATTTACATGGATTATCTCACCCGAGTAAACGATCTACATTAAAGTTAATTAGAGAACGTTTTGTCTAGCCCAACAACCACAGATATTCGTAATTGGACCACCACCTGCACACACTGCCAAAGGTGTAAAGTACAAAGGCATAATAAAACACCTATAGGCACCTTTACCAATCCGGATGCAAGATTAGCACACCTGTACAGAGACATAGTAGGTCCATTACCTACCTGTCAGGGATTTACATACATGTTGATCATTGTTGACAGATTTACACGTTGGCCTACTGCCATACCACTCAAGGATATTTCAGCCGAAACGGTAGCTAAGTCTATATTAACGGACTGGATCTCAATTTATGGAGTACATAATGTAATTACTACTGATCGAGGTACACAATTCCAGTCAGCACTATTCCGTGAATTCAATAATTTACTCGGAACCAAACAGATTTCGACAACCGCTTATCACCCATCTTCAAATGGCTCGGTAGAGCGACTACACAGACAACTTAAACCAGCTTTAACGATGAGACAGAATACGGAAAATGTAGTGGAAATTTACCACTTGTACTTCTGTCCATACAAAACACGGTAAAACGAGATTTCCTTGTACTCCAGTCGAATTAATTTTAGGACAGTTTCTTAAAGGAAATGACAATTTCCAATCATCTTTTGACTTTATTAAAGATTTGAAAGATAAGCTGTCCAACTTACAATTCACACCTATGCGTTGTTCTACAAAAGACACGTACAGTGGCAAGTAAAAGTGTTCGACCCCCCCCCCTTGGAATTTTTCATATTTCATCTTGTAATCTAAATGGATTTTAAAAAGAAATTATGCTATGGACCTACACAAAATAGTCGAGATTGGTGAGGTGAAATCTAATTTTGATAATTACGGCCTACAGCTAAAAAAAATAGAAAAAATGTATCTAAAAATATTAGAATATTCCATTTCGAGTTTGAGTAAATCACTATTTATGCAGTATAAATACCATGCAGCACTCGGTCTGGTTCAGTACACACAACCACATGGGGACGACCGCTGACTTGATAGTTGTCCAGAAGACACTCATTGACACTCTCCACAAGGAGGGTATGCCACAGAATGCCATTGCGGAAAGGGCTGGCTGTTTGCAGAGTGCTGTATCAAAGCATATTCATGGAAAGTTGATTGGAAGGGGAAAGTGTGGTAGGAAAAGTTGCACAAGCAAGAGGGATGACCGCAGCCTTGAGAGGATTGTCAAGCAAAGCCGATTCAAGAACTTGGAGGAGCTTCACAAAGAGTGGACTGAGGCTGGAGTCAGTGCACCAAGAACCACCATGCACTGGAAATGGGCTACAGGTGTCGCATTCCTAGTGTCAAGCCACTCCTGAACCATAGACAACGTCCGAAGCGTCTTACCTTGGCAAAGGAGAAAAAGAACTGGACCGTTGCTCAGTGGTCAAAAGTCCTCTTTTCAGATGAAAGTAAATTTTGCATTTCATTTGAAAATCAAGGTCCCAGAGTCTGGAGGAAGAGTGGAAAGGCACATAATCCAAGTTGCTTGAAGTCCAGTGGGAAGTTTCCACAGTCAGTGATGATTTGGATTTGGATGTCATCTGCAGGTGTTGGTCCACTGTGTTTTATCAAGTCCAAAATCAATGCAGCCGTCTACCGGGATATTTTAGAGCACTTCATGCCCCTGTCTGCCGACAAGCTTTATGGAGATGATGATTTCCTTTTCCAGCAGGACTTGGCACCTGCCCACAGTGCCAAAACTACTAGTAACTGGTTTGCTGACCATGGTATTACTATGCTTGATTGGCCAGCCAACTCGCCTGACCTGAACCTCATAGAGAATCTATGGGGTATTGTCAAGAAGATGAGAGCCACCAGACCCAATAATACAGACGAGCTGAAGGCTGCTATCAAAGCAAGTTGGGCTTCCATAACACCTCAGCAGTGTCACAGGCTGATCACCTCCATGCCACGCCGTATTGATGTAGTAATTCGTGCAAAAAGAGCCCCAACCAAGTATTGAGCGCATAAATTAACAACATTTCTGTCTTATAAATCCTTTTAAAAACATTTATTGAACTTATGAAATATTCTAATATTTTGAGATGGTGGATTTTTTATATTGATGAGCTGTAAGCCGTAATCATCAAAATTAAAACAAAAAAGGCTTGAAATATTTCACTTTATGTGTAATGAATCTAGAATATATGAAAGTTTCACTTATTTAATTAAATTAATCTAATTATTTTTAGATGCAACTGTATACACCTGCTTTGAAAGGCTCAAGAGTCTGCAACATTACTAAATAATGGACACCACCAAGCAAGCGCCATCATGAAGACCAAGGAACTCTCCAAACAGGGCAGGGACAAAGTTGTGGAGAAGCATAGATCAGAGTTGGATCATAGAAAAAAATCCTAAACTTGGAACATCCCACGGAGCACTATTAAATCCATTATTACAAAATGGAA
The DNA here is from genome assembly GCA_006491835.1 of Architeuthis dux. Taxonomy (NCBI): domain Eukaryota; kingdom Metazoa; phylum Mollusca; class Cephalopoda; order Oegopsida; family Architeuthidae; genus Architeuthis; species Architeuthis dux. Next base: position 486,680 of record VCCN01006739.1, on the reverse strand, counting down.
AGACTATGGCACAACAACAAACCTGCCAAGAGAGGGCCGCTCATCAAAATGCACTGACCCAGTAAGGAGAGCATTAATCAGAGAGGCAACAGAGAGACTAAATATAACTCCAAAGGAGCTGGAAAGTTCCACTGTGGAGATTGGTGTACCATTTCCCTGTTTTGTTGCATTACAACCTGTAATGCAAATGTATTTAAAATATTTTAAAAGTCGTTGACCTGGTGGATAAATGTCATCAAATCACATTTGGAATGATTAATTGAAAGAAATAAGGAAAATAATCTAGGTGTTGGATACTTATGCACACACCACTTTTCAGACATAACATTTAAAAGAAATCAATTTTCATTACAGGTTGTAATGCAAACATGTTTGTATACAAACGGACATAGTAAAATAACCACTTACAATAAATTATCGAGGTCCGTACAGAGTTTGAACAATGTGTAGGGACCACTTAAACTCAGTGGAACAAAAAGTTGTACAAATAGATCCCCGAGTTTTCCCTCCAAAATATAACAGCAAGAAATTCAAAAATTAAATGAAACGATACGTTCGCTGGGAGCCCACCCGTGTCAATAAAAGAACCGATAATCTTAACAACAGACAGTCGACGTGAAATCTTCAGACGCCCACACGAATCCACGACTGAATTTATTAAGGAAATAGGGAGCTACAATAACCGTACATTAGTTCGGCTTAACTACAGAATTATGTAAAGGAGAATACCTTCAGTTCACACTACGCATACTACAACATTTTGTGAGTACGCTGCTCTACCGCACATCCTTATAAGTTCTACACCTTATAACCTATTGCGACTGCTACGTTCACTTGCACAATCTTAAAGAACTTCCTACCACACACACACACACTTTCACATACTGTCGTATATGAAACAGTGAACTGAGCACACAAATGATTATTTACGGACTTTATTCCCAAACACACGAGCTTACAAACCCAAACACGAGACTTTCGTATGTTATTTTGTTATGTGAATAAAATCAATATAATTATTATTATTCCCTCTTTGTCAAACTTCGAACCACGTTTTGTATTATAAATACTTTCGCATCAGCGTCGTTATCCGGCATTATCCGGGACTAGAAATGGGGTTACGGAAGACCCCGGAAAGTCCCAGAAAAGCCACGAATATGCGAAGAAAAGCATGGTTGTGCGACGGTTACGCTACGGCCTTTTGGTACCACGTAACTTTCGACGACTATAATACTGGTCTGTCGCTCAACCGCCGTCATTTTGTAGCCATTTTGTAATTAATAGAGATAAAGCTTATCTGCATCGTAGTACAAACAGAGCAAAAGTGATTATAGGAAATTTGGCTTAGAAAGGTCTCCCCGGAAAGTAGGTCACCATGAATTGGCATAGCTTTGGGCAACGAGTGGATTTGCTGTGCGCGGATTGGCAGAGCGGGAGCAAAGGAAACTTTTGAATTTTTGGTGAATTTTGAGTGTGGACGTGGAAGGTTTTGGACCGTGCGACTGCTACTACGATGAGTGGCAGCAGTTGACGACGAGACGATGAAAAGAGATGATAGGAGATAGGATAGGGCGCGAGGTGTAGATATAGAAAACAGTAATTCACTTTGTGTCTTCGCATTTTATCGGGCAGTTTATACAAACTGCAAATAAGTCGAATTCCTATAACACCTATTTTTCGCATTGCTTCGTTATCTTTCGATACGACCCACCTTCCCATTTTCATCGGTGACCCGAAAATCTGGCGGACTCAAACAAGAACGGTCTCGTCAGGTACCGGAGTTTCCACAATGGTATTTTGACTGTGCACCACACGGGTGCATCACGGTACATATGCAAATCTGGTTGCCGTGATCTGGTTGCATCGATTCAAATCTGCGTTACCACGGCTATAACATTAGGGTTGTGCACCAAAAATAGATGCACCTACTGGACGAAATCACGGCCAAATGATGAAAAACACAGAAGATGCAAAAAAAGAACAAAACACATCGAATATACCACAACGACCAGAAATAAATAAATCAAGAATTGTAGCACAATTATGAGAGCAGAGAGACTAATGAAAAGCAAACTGGAATGACTCTTTTTGTTTCTTCAAGTTGTTATAAACGTTTTTTTCTCGATATAGGAAGGAAAGGATGTTTTTTTTATTTTGTAATTGTAATTTCATGTTTTTTAAAAATATTCTGCATTTTTTGGAAGCCGGTATTCTGTGTTATCTGGTAGCATGAGGCATTTTTGCGCTTCGCGTTAACACATTTTGAACACGGTTTTTTCCCCCAGGCATTCCATATGCCTATGGAACGACGAAACGGATCGATTGTGGTTAAGTTAAAACCATATGGCTGTAAAACTACGGATATTTGTGTGGTAGCGAAAAACCGGTCGCAAGTTACGGAATTTTGAAATGTGACATTAGAAACGACGAAAGTATTCGGTAGCTGACGATTGCCCTGGGAGTATTTGAAATGAAACTAGTTTTTTTTTATGAACGCAAATGTATGTTTATTATATCAGATACACGTGTGCGCGAATGATAGGTAATGTTGAATATACTTTTTTGTTTTAAATTTTCTGATGTATTTTTTGTTGTCTTTTTGAAATTTCATTTCTGTATGTTTCGTTTTTCTTTTCGATTTTTGAAAAAATTGATTGATATCTATATGGATGCTATTGCCCGAGATCATTTGCTGTGTAACTAACGAAGAACAAAGCGAATTACATAGTTAAGAACATAATTATTTAAGACGAATTGAACCAGAGCACAAAGGTTTGAAACAAAGGTAAACACTCTTTTCTGTTACCGTAATTCGCCTTTGCCGATGTAGATGGTCTTAGAACTCTGGTGTCGTGATCGGATGAGGAGAAACCGTGCGCTCCCAGCGGGTGATTTTGCGAGACTGCCTGAAAGAGTCTCGCAGTGCCTTAATATGGGCCAAGAAATGTGTGTGCACTGAACATGTGTTTCGGATTAACCCTGGAGTCACAAGGTCAAGTTATTCTGACCCCGGCTTCGGTGCGATCAAATTTGGGGTTGCCTTTTTACGGAGGAAAAATGTCCATAAATTCACCAGGGAGGTCTCTGGAGATCTCCGATCCCACTTATATTCTCATTAGTGGGGACAAGGCCGGGCGAAAACTCGAAGACTTGCTTGTAAAAATATCTGGACATATTTTTATTTCATAGCATACACAGCATACACTTTGTCGGCCGGAGAGTGAAGAGTGGGAGAGAGATAAGGAGAACCGTCAGTCTGTCCCCAACAGGGACAGCGGTCTTGTGCCTTTCGGCTCCGCTGATGTCTGTCTCGTTTCGGTCCTGAGTTTTTCTGTCCCGGGCCTGCTCTCTGTGTCCGGGTCTGCTTTATAGGTTTCTTGAACGCCCACGCAGGTGTCATCCACATCCTGTTTGTTGGACAACCACGCATATACCTATTTCCTAAGGTGAGCGGGTCACTTACATTTCCGCACAGATGTTTGACCCCGGAATAACCTTTTCGTGGCAGCATATCATAACAAAAGTATATATATATCGTTAGAAAGAGAATTCTACCAGCTTCCCAACGGTGCAGTTCCCTATTTGTATCTGTTGAGTTAAAAAGGTTACAGCCCAAAAAGGGAAGCTAAGTATTCAGCATTTTACGAGAAAACTTCAAGTCCACAGTCCAAAATCTATGGATCGTAGAATAAATTTTTGATGGAGATATATTCATGTATATATCGTTAGAAATAGAATTGTATCGGTTTTATAACGCAGTATGTTCCCAATTTGTATCAGATGGGCTTAAGAAAGTTACAGCCCAAGACGTGAAACTAAGTATTTGTAGGAGAACGTGGTGGTTTTCTAACCACCATACGATCACG